>CM059188.1:34094337-34391559 GCA_030323885.1 Branchipolynoe longqiensis
AGGTTAAAATTGCTGGTACCTCACGTGCTTCCTTCTCCCTAGCCCACGTCTACCCGAGGCTTATACCTCGGGAAAACAACAGTTATCCATCATCTATACCCAGGTAAGATTCGTATAACTATACTATATATAGACACTTAACATGGGATGGGGGCATTTGCCATTTTTAGAGGATTATGACACATCGGCTTTCCATGTTTGATAGAAAAATCCTAAGCATTTTTTCTAATAGAATGTTTTATTATCACCCCATCTATATGTTTATTGAATGTTTAAAAAACCAGGAATGTAGATCGGGTAAAGTGAGGTAGGGTAAAGTGACGTCGGGTAGACTGAGCTAGGGTAAAGTGATGTCAGGTAAAGTGAGGTCGGGTAAAGTGAGGTCGGGTATAGGGAGGTCGGGTGAAGTGAGGTCGGATAAAGTTAGGTCGGGTAAAGGGAGGTCGGGTAAAGTGAGGTAGGCTAAAGTCAGGTAGGGTAAATCCAGGTCGCATTAAGTCAACTTGGGTAAAGTTGGTTCGAGCAAATTCTGATGAGGTCGGGTGAAGTGAGGTCGAGTAAAGTGAGGTCGAGTAAAGTGAGGTTGGGTAAAAGGAGGTCGGGTAAAGTGAGGTATGGTAAAGTGAGGTAGGCTAAAGAGAGGTAGGGTAAATTCAGGTCGCATTAAGTCAGGTCGAGTAAAGTGAGGTCGGGTAAAGTGAGGTTGGATAAAGTGAGGTCAGGTAAAGTGAGGTTGGTTAAGGTACGGTCAGGTAAAGTGAGGTTGGTTAAGGTACGGTCAGGTAAAGTGAGGTCGGGTAATGTGAGGTCGGGTAAAGTGAGGTCGGGTAAAGTCGAGTAGGGTGAAGTAGAGTCGGGTGAAGTAGAGACAGTAGAGTCGGGTAAAGTAGAGTCAGGTAAAGTAGAGTCGGGTAAAGTAGAGTCGGGTGAAGTAGAGTTGGGTGAAATAGAGTCGGGTAAAGTAGAGTCGGGTAAAGTCGAGTCGGGTAAAGTCTAGTCGGGTAAAGTCGAGTCGGGTAAAGTCGAGTCGGGTAAAGTCGGCTCGGGTAAAGTCAAGTCGGGTAAAGTCGAGTCAGGTAAAGTCGACTCGGGTAAAGTAGAGTCAGGAAAAGTAGAGTCGGGTGAAGTAGAGTTGGGTGAAATAGAGTCGGGTGAAGTAGAGTCACATAAAGTCGAGTCGGGTAAAGTCGAGTCAGGTAAAGTCGAGTCGGGTAAAGTTGCATCTGGTAAAGTCAAGTCGGGTAAAGTCAGGTTGGTTGAACTCGGGTCGGGTAAAGTGAGATCGGGTAAAGTGAGGTCGGGTAAAGTGAGGTCGGGTATAGTGAGGTCAGGTAAGTAGAGTCGGGTAAAGCAGATTCGGGTGACTCAGCCGGCCTGAAGGTGTTGAAGCGCCCCTTTATTGTTTTCCTCATAAGCGTAGTTATGTGGATCTTCTTACGCCATAGCACCTTGCACTTTTTTGTCTCCTTGCCACAAGACTTTATTTATTTCCCCGCGTGTGTAGTGTCTGAGTCAGAGCCTGTCGAAGATGAGTCTGATGAAGAGTCAGAGGAAGAGGATTTGTGTTTCCTCCTCTTTTTGGTCTTTTTCTTGCTCTTCTTCACGTGCAGCTTCTTTTTATGTGCCCTCGTGAACTCATCCCCATGTGATGAGTGTACTTTCTTTTTATGTTTGCGTTTGTGCGCAGACACAACCTCCTCCTCCTCTGACTCGTCGTCAAACGAGGCCTGATCCTCCAAGAGATCCTCCCACTCAGATTCCTCTGAATCCGGTGCCTTTCGTGTCCTTCCTTTCCTGGCCGCCAGTCTGGAGGGAAGCATCTCCTCCATCTTGTGTTGAACCAATTGTGCTACCTGCTCATCTAGGTCAGCTGGGCCGGGGCCTGCCTCGTCGGAATCTTTGTTCCGGCGACCTTTGCACCTCTGCCGGCGGTGAGGGTTCTTCATCTTCACTGAGTGCACGAGATGCCTCTGCCTTACTCCGCTTCAGTACCCGTCCTCATATGCCCTTAAATGTTGCCAGGACGTAAAACTCCAACAACCAACCATAGTTAGTGGTGTTGATTGCTTAGATTCATAATACTGTTGCTATATACGCTTGCCTGATAAACTTACATTTAGTAATCGTTTATACCATATAGGACATTACTATACAATAACATAGACTACAGTTAACTAGTTACATATCACATACACATGGAGGTGTATTTCCCCAGGGAGCCTAAATTGCCTAATAGTTGGGACGCTAACCCGGAAATGGCAGATATATGAATTTCAGTTCCAATCTAAGAATGGTTTTATCATTTGTTTACATCCCCCATTAACGCTAATTATTTGCACAAATTGCAACCACAACGTACATGTTGGCTGCAGGCTAACATGACTAATTTGCACACGAGGCACTGTCTATTTTTAGTCTAGTAGCTGAATCTCACTACCACTGCTCCGTCACTCCACAGCGGGCCTCTGCACGGGACGCTTCGATCACCCACCCACGCTTAGAGGTTTGAGCGCTGTGTGGGTCATCTCTCTTCCAACGGATCTGCTCTTCCTTGCTCGAATGACTTGAACAATACTCATCATGAACTGCTCTCTACTGCTCAGTCCCTGGACTTCCTGAACTCTTATGTTCAACCGATGTCGGTTATGATTTATTTTATGTTTGAATAAATATTATTAAACCATGTTCTGCCTTTCTTCCCCTTTTTGTCCGAGTGTGGGAATTTCAATTTACTGTGCAAAATATCCACATTAAGTAATACATAATCAGCAAAATATCAAATTACTTCTTGCATCTGGTATATTAAAACGAACACTGTCGATTAGACTTGAAATGATTTATTAATTAATACAATTTCCAGATCACAGATGGCTTTCCCAGTATTATATTCTCTTGATTTGCTCATATTATAATACTTGTACCAGATTCTCAACCAGAGGGACATGTGCTTGCCATGTCCAGATTGCGTCCAGGTGGTGTGTTACATATCTAAACAAAGAACCTAAAGAAACTAGGCCAGGTGGTGTGTCACAATTGATTTCTTCTTGCCACGATTAACATTGGTTATACATACAGTTAATTATGAAATTGTATATATATATATATATATATATATTTTTGAAAATCATATTCCAGTTCACGGAACTTCATTAAATACTGTTCACCGATTGCACACACATCATGTACACATTTGTATTGATATCACAGAATGCACTAAGCGTTGTCAAGTTCTTTATACATAAGCATATCATTAAAACCTTAACTATCTTTTAAAAGAAAAACAAAATAAACAAGAAAAAAAACACATGAACGACTTATAACTAGGAACAGAAATGTTTATCTTTAATAGGAAAATAATGTATTTAATTATCACACAAGTAAAAGAATAATATCCCTACATGAAAATGTGCACAAATTAAGTACATGTTGCTTACATTAAAATAAATTGATTAATATATCTTACATAATAATTGCCTATATTGTATGATATGTCAGAGATAATCGATGGAAATATCAATAAAAGTAATCATCCAGGGACTTCGAATGGTTTGATAATTAATAATAACCAGATATGTGTGGATTGCATTAGTGGTATTGTTATTTCATATCAAAATTGAAAGGCACTTATAATCTATAATATTCTTAGATAATAGATACAGATTCGAGTAACTCATAAAAGATAATGTGTTAATTCAGACTTCATATGACCAGCATATTGGTGGTCTGTATCAGAAGTTTGAGTGACATTGGCTTACAGAAGAGAATGGCGTATAAATTATGTGACAAGTAGTGACAATGAGACAATGACATTAATGAAATGAAGTGTGAGACCAAGTAATTACTGAATATTAGTCAATACATCCGATTCTTGTAAATTGAGTTTTCTTAATTTAACAGTACAAATAGAAGGATATCTATTAACACATACAATCTCTCTCCGTATCATTGATAGATACCATCGGATGATGCTTATATTCCACATGATTAATGACATTTTCCAATAACACAGATCCTGCATTATTTTTTAAAAACTAGAATCTTTTTTTAAAACTACAGATTTACATAAAATATAAGCTTTCAATTAGTAGTTTAATGAATCTTGTCTATTATATAGTGCTTGTGTTATTGACTTGAGCCTAGCTGTCAGATCTATGTTTGTGTTCGGGTGTGGTCGCTGCTGCTGGCCGTAGGGCCTGAGTTCTTCTTGGCTACGGGGCTGGGCTTGATGACACGGCCGGACCCCGGGCGGACCCCCGGCGCGGCAGGGGTCATGGACTGGGAGGTGGTCGGTGACGGGACGGACGGGGGCCGCGGCACGGCCTGGGCATAGATCAACTTCCGGGTCGTCTTAGGCGACTGTGACCTTTGCGAACTTCCATTCTGCTAATAGAAGAGAATGATTGGTTGGTTGGTTGTTTTTGTTGTTGTTGGAGTTTTACATCCTGGCAACATCTATGGTCATATCAGGACGGGTACCTGCCGACTTGTGACTGCACACTCATGGCGACTTCATAGTGCTGCCCCACTGGGAGACCATGCCAACAGCACCATGACCTGATATCCTACTCAGTCACATTATCCTGACACTGAGCAAACCAGTCCTTACTCTATTCTAATAATGCCGAGTTCCTGGTTAGGAAGCGACAAGTTAGTATAAATTTGGTAAGTGATAGAAAATAATGCGAACACGTACATGTCAGCAAAGATGGCTGTAAAAACGTTGCTAATTTGCTATTATAGGAACAAATACAGAGGAAAGACAACTTTATTTTCTAGTTACCACTGAATTATATACGATGTGAAATCATAAATACTTCAATAGCGAACTAACGAGATTTTGTAGTGTCATTGCAGTCAGTGGTAGCTCTCTGTGGAGGTTTTACAATATTAAGCTGAGGTAGTTTGGGAATCATATCGACTGCTTAACCCACTACCTCCTGGAATCAGTTCCAGGCATAGTGTGTTTTTGTTTTGTTTTTGTATATTAGTTGATTAAATAGAGGAAATTTCAATTGAGGACAACTGGTCTTCCTCATTCCACCTCTCCTTGCCCTATCCTAGTACAGTATAACCCCGTTAAACCAAACTTGAAGGGACCATAGAAATTTGTTTGGCTTAACCGATCATTGGTTTAACCGAGCTTTGGCTTTGACTTTGAGTCAGCATGTACTGCACATGTAATATACAATGTATGTGGACACTTTGATTATTGGTTGTTATGTATATACAATATAACCCCTTAAACCAAGATCGGTTAAACCAAACGATCGGTTAATCCAAACTTTCTTTGGCGGCCCGGCAAAATACTACAATTTATCATATAAAAAGTCAGTGGGGTCTCAGATGACCTTATAACCACATGGAAGTTTGGTTTAACTATACTGGAGTGGCATGGGTTCCGACAATTTTGTTTGGATTAACCGATAATTTGGATTAACTGACTTTGGATTAACAAACATTTTTATATGATAAATGGTAGTATTTTGCTGGGCCGCTGACAAAAGTTTGGATTAGCCGATTGTTTGGTTTAACCGAGCTTGGTTTAATGGGGTTATCCTGTAATACCAAATTCCAGGCTAGGTAGCGACAAGTATATGTTTTTAAGTTGTTGGTTTGACTCGAGCAGAGTTAGAACTCGCGGGTTCTAATCGAAGTCTGTAGGTTAACTGTACATCAGCTTCCGGCTTCAGCTTAATTTATGTGTATTGTGTATGGAAATTGTGTATAAAATATTTCTATGTCTATATATACTCACTTGTGTACCCTGTTGGAAGCCAGCGGGAAGGCGGGCCTCGATCCGACCTTTGTAAATGTGGCCGTCAGCTCCTTCGATGTCAAGTTCCTCTCTATAATAAGAGAGAAGACATTACTTCTCCAAATCAAATCACACAAACAAACAAGAGCCTGTAAATTCATTATGTACCGGGCGATAGTGAAGGCACAGTTAAACTTTGTACATAATGTACAAGCTTAAAGTTGCATAGTCTTATGGTTTTGAATTTCTGTCATTTTTCTACGATAAATATATTAAATTGATTGTTATTATCTACCTTACTTTAGTTTGAAGTAACTTTTGTTTTAAATAGCTAAGTTTTGATACATTTGAAGTACGACCAAAACTCTGACACCATAGCTTTCTGTGGTAACAGATTCTATTAAATTTGCCTCAGTATTTCCTTCGATGTGGCGACAAATGTTTAATAAGTGCAATTTTATCTAAGTTATATATGTAGAATCAAATCTAGACAGTCTTTTGGTTTTGAAAATTTGATATTTTCATCGGACAGTTGCAGCTTTAAAAAAAAGAACAAAAGTTTGTTCACACATTAGTACACATTGGCTTTCCATTGTCCGCAGGATAAATATGCAATACATACATTTATATGACGATGCACAATACAATTTAGTGTGATTATAATGAAGCAGATCAAGTCATAATGCGATATATAGAGGAGGAGGGACATTTGTGAATAGAATTGATAAGTTTAAGACAAATTGTGATCGGCGGTTGAAAGGGCACATGAGCAGAAATAACAAAGACCACCACTGAGTTCTAGAACATATGAGGAATCATTTAAAAAATACAGCTTCACATGTATACAGGGGGAATATATTGCAGTACCACACTTTTGTTTAACTGTCATCACATTCATCGTTTCAAACTGAATTCCCGCGAGTTGCATATATAAATTGAATGTTGGCAGATATTAGTATTCCAGCTTATATTTTATTAGTCATGCTATCAAAGCAGTTTTGACCATGGTCACCAGAAGATGAGGTAGCTTCTCACAAGTGTAAGCAGACAGTTTAGATTTGTTAATTAGGCAATTAATTGCAGGGTGTAGTAGCCGTTTAAACGGGAGACACCACTCGATAACTGGGTTGTTTAAGTGGGTAATAGACAGAGAAAGGAATGGTATGGGATTTCTTCAAAGCAAACAAGGAACCTCCAGGGAAAGGTTAAAGAGATTGGTGTAAGTATCACCTCTCCAAGTGTTGTCCTATCACCATTAGTAATGGATCTACCTCCTTACATATTAACACGTCGGATGCTCCTCCCATATCATTATGGTTATGAAGGCATAGTTATGTATTTACTAATTGTGTGATGCTTTCTAAGCTAACTTTAATTTAGTTTTAAAAAAACTAACATTTCCTTTTATATATATATTTAAACAAATTAAAGGTGCTTAGTCCGATGGTTTTGAGTTTCTGCTATTTTTCTGAGAAAAATATAGTTTTATTTTAAATGGCTAAGTTTTGAGATATTTGAAGTGCAAATATGTCAAATTAATTTTGGCAAGCATGCCAAAAGTCGGACACCATAAGCCTTAACAGTAAGAGGTTCTATTATATTGTCTCAGTATTCCCTTCTATGTGGCAGCAAATGCTTGACATGTGCACCAGTATCTAAGTTAAATATGTAGAATCGATTCTAGATAATTGGTTTGGTTTGGAAAATTTGATGTTTCATCGGACTATGCCGCTTTAAAAAAGGGGTAAAATACAATTAACTGCAGAGTGAGTCTAGTTAAAAAACCATTGAACATGTAAACAGACAGGCTTTAAAAAGTGCTGCTGCTTGCCCAAATTATATTCAGCTTTGTGCGATTTTGTTAAAATATCGATTACAAAAATTGTACAGGGTTGTACTGTATGCTTAGAACCAGGCGTAAGAATGCTGTAGAGAAACCCAAAGCGGTTCCTAATCAAGCTGCCGATCACCACCAAGGGAAGTGTGTGTGTGAGTCGTGGGTGGTAGGTGGTGGTGGGGGGGGGGGTTGACAATAATATTCATCTATTGATTGATGATGGTTTAACGCGGTGTAAGCAACAAACACCACATTCGTGGTGAAAAGTTAGCAGAAGCTATTAGGTCACGTTGTTTCACGAAAAAAGATGTTCATGACATTTACATATTTACATTAAAACTAACACAACATTCTGAAATGGTCGAATTTCTGCCATATTGCTCTCGGATAAGATTTTGAAGTGGTTAAATCTGTGTCAAATAAAAGCAAAATTTAACTCACCAGACACAGATAAATGACAAGAGCTCAGACAGTCCAGTTGTCATGAGGAACTTTAAAAATGTGTTCATGGTTTTACATTGGTAGAGAGGTCTCGACAATAAAGCACAGTCCCATGAATCACATGGATATGATAGTTAAGACAGACCTGTGAATCTGATTATCTTATCTTTAGCTTTCTCACAAATTACCTCAGCAATAGAAAACAATACACAAAACTAAGTGATACCAACTCGACCACCCGTAAAATAAAACAGGAGTTCCACAGGGTTCCACTCTGGGACCCTTCTGTTTATTTATAAATGACCTACCTCTAGTTTCCAACAAAGCATCTTTCACATTATATGCCAATGATGCAGCACTAACAATACATAACAATGACCTTGCCATAGCCACAACCGAGGCTGGAATGGTGCTGGATGGAGTGAATACATGGTGCCATGAGAATAAACTAACATTAAATGGCACTAAAACTGAGTACATAATCTATGGAACCAAAGCCAGGAAGGCGAGGGCCCGGCCAATACAACTGCAGATGGGTGGCATAGTGCTCCGTGAGGTGAACTCCTATAAGTACCTGGGCACAGCTCTCGATTCTAAGTGGTACCCAACAGCTGGCAAGACTTAACCAAACACTGGCTCTAAAAATGAACACATTCAGAAAAATAAGGACCTATGTAAGTGAGAATACTGCACTGCAGCTGTACAAGTCAACAATATTACCAATTATAGACTACAATGATATTATCTATCAATTATTAACAAAGCAGCAAGAGACCAAATTACAAAGAACGCAAAACAGAGCTCTCAGAACAGTATTCCAAGGCAAGATACGAAGTGTGGTTGAAATGCATAGCAGAGCAGGGCTGGACACTCTGGATGTACGTAGGAACCTACACCTAATGACGCTGATGTATAAACATGCAAGTGATGACAAATACATAGATTGCACAACCAGGGTAACGAGAAGGGGGACATCAACCCTACTCTGGGTGCCCAACCCTAATACAAATAAGTTAATCAGAGCTCCGATTTACAAAGGAAGTGTCATGTGAAATGAAATCCCAACCAAAACCAGAGAAGCGGGTTCGATCTTTGCCTTTAAAAATGCATACACAGCTCATCTGGTTATTCAGGCCCGAAACCTGGCACTGCAAATATATAATGCGACCGACTGAATGACCCATTGACTTCGCCCTCTCCCATGCCTGCTCTCTCCCTGACTAACCATTATTAAAAGCAAATCTAACTGATATACAAACACAGCATATGACTTAACCACTAGTGTACATTACTGCACACTCTATATCTTGATGCATATACCTTGCACTATGTTGAGTACCTATGCTGTACACTATACAGCATAGGCTGCTCCCCCACTTTCTTTTTATGTTCAGAATGGGTTGTGCTGCACACAATGCAACATATTCCACTTTCACTATGTACAAATCAAATTTGATCGCTCCAACGGCTGGAAGACCAGTGCCTCGGCACTGACAAAATATGTATTCCGATGAATACAAATATTTACCCCCCCCCACCCCAAAATAGGATAGGAGACAATTTCCAAAACCAACCCGTCCTCTAACGGCAGTGGTCGAACTAGTGCTGTGGGTAGCAATTCATTGCGCAGCCTGCTCCGTGTGGGGAGAGTTGGTTGGTTGGTTGTTGGAGCTTTATGTCCTTGCAACATCTAAGGTCATATCAGGATGGGTAACGAACGACTTGTGACAGTGCGCATTCATGGGGACTTTATAGTGCTGCCCACTGGGAAATCAGGCCACCAGCACCACGAGCCGATATTTCACATTGTCCTGACATTGAACTAACCAGTCCTTGCCCTATCCTATTAATGCCGAGCGCCAGGCTAGGAAGCGACAATTATCAATTTGTTTGACTCAACTGGAAACCAAACTCCCGCTCTCCCACACACAAGGCCTGCGCTCTACCGATTCGGCCACCATGCCTAGTAGGTCTTATAGAGGATTTCCACCACCAACCCGCCCCCTAAAAGCAATGGGCAAGAACTAATGTAGTTGGTAGGAGCTCATTGTGGATGCTTCGCGGAAAAGGCTAAATAGGTTATATAGATAGAGAACTCTTGTAAAGCTGTGCTGGGGAACATTTGTTGGAATGCATTCATGGCTCCACAATTCTATGGAGGTTCTCTTTACCATTGATGGCTCTGTAAACAGGTGACCTTCATTGAGGTGGTTAAATGGTGAGCAATCACCACTAAGGCTGTGTATCCATAGACTGTTCCCTTGTGGCATGTTCCCTTGTTCCGTGTTCGCTTGTGACCTTGTGATGCGCCACACAGACAATGAACGTGTGTTTTGCTTAGTGGCCATTCCCATTAGGTTGGACCCAGGGACCGCATGGCCTTGTGCACAGTACATGTGACATACTGACCAGGAACATAGAGAATGAACATGTTCATTGTCTGTACGGTGCGTCACAAGGTCACAAGCTAGCACCTCACAAGGGAACACCTCACAAGGGAAAATATCACAAGGGAACAGTCTATGGATACATGGCCTAACACTCCCAAGTCATTGCCAATAGCACCACACAAAGGTAGACCACCAATGTACACTGACATTTTAGTTTTAGCCAAGTTTCCTTGCTTTAATTTACCAATGTTGTGCGTAGTCTTTCTTTTACTCTCCCCTGTTAGGTGGTTAAAAACTAAATTAGCATGCAGTTACACCACTATACGTGGCATACGGACCTAGTTGCTATAAGCCATAACCAATAGTTCTAGTAGTGGTTACCTGTTAAAATGCATTAATGGATTCCCATGAACTATAAATTAATGCGCTTGATTAGAATAGAAGGAAATTAGTAGCAATGTATAGCTAACTGCGCATGTGCCATGGGGGAAAGACATATGCAGGGTCCGTACACATGTGAAGAGATGGAATTCAAGGCTATTTGAAGGTTTTTCAAGGCTCATTTTGATATGAATTCAAGACTATTTTAATTTGGATTTCAGGAAAAAACAACGATGGCTAATAACTTAAATTAGTGGGGACAATTTAATGGAATTCAAAGCTTTTCAAGACTATTTACACAAAATAGGTTAAATTCAAGGATTTTCAAGGCCTTGAAATTGGGGAAATGAATTTCAAGACTTTTCAGGCACCGTACGGACCCTGCATATGTAGGTCAAGCAGAGAACAGCGGGTGAGGGGGAGGGGATCACATGACGAGTCACATGACAGCAACCACACGTATACTCACTTTATATGAGGGCAGGTCTCCCTAGCCGCAATATGAGGAATGAACATACGTTAAATATGACACCACGAAACCATAATCACCGAGGTCCAATGGCATGAGCAACATAGCTTTATATATATATTGATCATGCCAGCTATCTTCAAAATGATTCAACAGTTAATAGTAATTTCATGGAATTCTTTGTAATAGGATTATTTCGGTTAATTCAGTAGTACCCGTTTTCTACGGACAACTCTGCATCCAGACCAATGACATACCGGTAATAACATAACAAGTGTCCTGTCATCAGAGGGGCAACCAAATGGAACAAAGACAGTTCATACACTGAACAATTGTCTGCACATGGCAGGGGTTCGCAGATCACAGGGGTCAGCTGACAACCTGTGGACATTGGGGGAATAAGGTTTTCTACAGTTTATCATGGGTTGAATGAAGCAATTGTATTTGAAGTTGCATAGTCCGATGGTTTTGAGTTTCTGTAATTTTTCTGAGATCAATTTATATATTAAATTGATTGTTATTATCTAAATTACTTTAGTTTTAAGTACCTGGTAATTTTAAATGGATAAGCTTTGAGATATTTTAAATGCAAACAGGTAAAACCATTGGCTTCCGCAGTCACAGGTTCTATTAAATTGCCTCATCATTTCCTATATATGTGGAAACAAAGCTTTAATAAGTGCAGCGGTATCTAAGTTAGATATGTAAAATCAATTCTAGATATTTTCTTTGGTTTTGAAAATTTGATGCTTCGTCGGACTATGCAGCACTAAAACTTCTCCTTTTAAACAAATAATCTTTTTTACTCCGCTAGTAATAACTGCACTACAGCTAGACACTTGCTGGAGGTCATGTATCTGCATTTTTATTTAATAGTACATGTTTATTAATAGTTAGTTTATTTATATACACATGGCGATACCCTTTAGTAAACATACTAATTTAGAATAGCAACACCATGTTAGTAAGAACGACTATGATACCAAACACCAGGCTACAAGCTGCAGATGGCTACCATTTAGTGCGACTGAGTTAATTCCACCCTAACATTCTATACTCGGTCTGATCTGTTTGAATGTCGACATGAATTAGGGAAAAGCTGTACAATTAAGTAGCACACGAAGAAACAGGTAACCATGACTTCTAGTAAAGGACTGGTTACTTGATGTTATCATGTATTATTTACATGAATATTCACTATGTCACCAACATGTTACCATCCCTTTAAACTCCTATATTCTGACCACGTAGTCGATACCACTGTAGCTAGTTTAGAATGAAGGTACAAGTTATTGAAGATCGTTTTGAGGTTGGACAGAAAGCCTCTGCTCAATAGGATCTTTATCGAATATCGGCATCTTGAATATATTCGAAAAGAGGAAGCATTTTGAACAATATTGTGTAAATATTTAAATATAGCCATTAATATTACCCGCACTATTATTGGGACTTAGTAGAAGGAGTGGGGGGGGGGGGGTTGCCATTTTTTGCTAACTCTCAGGAAGTGTCGCAAGACAAATAGCGGATGAAAAGATTAATTGTGCAAGCATTGTAGGAAGGAAATCACAGTACTGACATAAACTTCCCACGAGAAAAAGGACATTCTGTTTGCGATTTAAATAGAGTGGCATTACTCATACTTTGTCTCAGAATGTGGCATACTTACACTTCGAAACTGCATTGGGTTCAAAGGATCACGGAGTTATAAAACCATATAATATATATGAATGGTTTAGCAATTACATTAAACCCTGGGAATAGGATAAGGCAGAGGACCATATAATTGAAGGTACAACAATATTTGTTCATAGATATTTAAACCAGGTTCCTTACACGATTTGCACATTCAAATCTCTGAACTTTTGATCAAAACAAATTAAAATATTCAAAAGTAACTAAAATGCGTCTTCACATAAAACCGATTTTTAACAAAACAAAAAAGTGAGATTGGCTTAAGACAGGCGCTAATCATGTATTGTCAGTTTGGCAGGGAAATGAACACTGCCAGCCAACCCAAGTCGATGAGTGGAGGAGTGTCAGTCAGTAGGTGTATTGTCAAGTTGATATGAACTGAGGACACAGTTCATAGATAATCGGGTTTCAGATAATTATACTCGTATACTTACTTATACAGCACATATGAGGCTGTCTCAAAAGGTGCTAAGCAATATGGGACAAAACTTTGTCCATAGTAACGATCAACACACTATCTACTTATGCATTTGCTCAGGATAAACTGATTTGCTTTTTATATGGCGTTTCATAATCCCAATAGAATACATATTGATTTGAAGCAAATGTCCTTGTGTTTTCAGTGTAACCGTTTCTGTGCCGTTTTGTGTCAATCGTTACTATGGACAAAAAAACGAAGAGCTAGCACCTTTTGAGACAGGCACATATATGTGTGTGTAGTGAGTGTATGTGTGAGTTCTCCATTGACAAGCTCTAT
The DNA here is from genome assembly GCA_030323885.1 of Branchipolynoe longqiensis. Taxonomy (NCBI): domain Eukaryota; kingdom Metazoa; phylum Annelida; class Polychaeta; order Phyllodocida; family Polynoidae; genus Branchipolynoe; species Branchipolynoe longqiensis. Next base: position 34,108,060 of record CM059188.1, read on the forward strand.
ATACTTAACACTCAACGACATCAAACTAGCAAACAATCAGAAAGCTATAGCCTAATCACTAAAACTAATCATCCTTCAACTTTGTGTAGATGGTGGCAGGTAGCTACATCAAATCAACTTAACTGAAACACATGGACACCAATCAAGCATGGAATTTAGGAAAAACAACAAGGGACAGTGTGAAAGCTTCATACATATACTTCAAATTCATCAGATCTTACCATTTACTAATTCACATAGCAGGTAATAGGTCGGTTACAGTGTGGCTAAATGCAGATCTACTCAAGCAGCTTCAGGTGATCTGTTATGGCTGATAATAACTTTTCAGTCAGTGACAGAATGTGACAAGTGAACATTTCAGACCTCACAATCAGAGAGCACACTTTTGTTCCACATTACAGAAGAAAATCTACTACCTAACAACGCTCTTCAATGCTATTCTTTTTATATAGCATTTTCCAAGTCTTTAGTACAAGATACAAAGTCCTGATATTTTAAAATATCGAGGTCTGTGTAGAGGAGGGTGAGAGTGGAGGGAAGGGACATCATTTTCATTGTTTTGTTAAAAAAAAAAAGTGGGGGGGGGGGGGGGAAAGCAACAACCTAAAACTAGTCCTGGCCTGTGTGGACCTTGGTTCAGTGCATACTCACTCCGTGGCTTGTGGTGCGGGAGTACTTTCCCGTTGCACTGGGATATTATCACTGGGACTCCTTGCAAGCATGGCCGATGAACCAATAGAATGGCGGCTTTCAGAGAGTCACAATTCAGGGTTTACACATCATTATAACTCCCGCCAATCCACGCCCTTACGTAAGTCTTCCTTATTTACATACTTATTTACTGACTTAACAGCCTGAGTAAAAGATGACTGTTTTTACCCAATATAAGATGATAACATAAGGCTCACCTGGCGGTTGGCGGTGGGACTATTTCCTCATCACGGAACAGGTTGCTGAAAACAATGCACAGGTAGAATTATAGAATATTGGCTACATTCACATTTCGATGTTGGAAATGTTAATTATGTCTACTGAGTTAAGAACAGCGTTGCACTGTAGTTAGTATCATTAAGGTTGATCTCTTGGAATAACTGATACAATAATTAAGTATCTAGCAACTATAGCAGGGCTACAGCAATTTTGGTTGAATATAATTCCATAACTTTCAGTACCATAACTTGGACCGCTAATTTGGCACAAGTAGTATATATCAAGTGGGGATATGCAGCAGATTGATCTGCCAATTCGCTGCTCCGTGTATATTAATTACCTACTTAAATTGTAATCACCCAATACCATAACCCCACATTTGGTACAAGTAGTATATCAAGTGGGGATATGCAACAGATTGACCGGACCATTCGCTGCTCCGTGTATATTAATTACCTACTTAGTTTGTGATCACCCAATACCGGTAACCCAATATTTGGTACAAGTAGTATATCAAGTGGGGATATGCGCCAGATTGACCAGCCCATTTGCTGCTCCGTGTATATTAATTACCTACTTAGTTTGTGATCACCCAATACCGGTAACCCAATATTTGGTACAAGTAGTATATCAAGTGGGGATATGCGCCAGATTGACCAGTCCATTTGCTGCTCCGTGTATATTAATTACCTACTTAAATTGTGATCACCCAATACCGGTAACCCAATATTTGGTACAAGTAGTATATCAAGTGGGATATGCGCCAGATTGACCAGCCCATTTGCTGCTCCGTGTATATTAATTACCTACTTAAATTGTGATCACCCAATACCGGTAACATAATATTTGGTCCAAGTAGTATATCAAGTGGGGGTATGTGCCAGATTGACCGGCCCATTTGCTGCTCCGTGTATATTAATTACCTACTTAAATTGTGATCACCCAATACCGGTGACACAATATTTGGTCCAAGTAGTATATCAAGTGGGCATATGCACCAGATTGACCGACCCATTTGCTGCTCCGTGTATATTAATTACTTACTTAAATTGTGATCACCCAATACCGGTAACACAATATTTGGTCCAAGTAGTATATCAAGTGGGGATATGCGGCAGATTGACCGGACTATTCGCTGCTCCAGGTATATTAATTACATACTTAAATTGTGGTCACCCAATACCGGTAACCAATGCAAGTAGTATAGCAAGTGGGGATATGTGGCAGATTGTATATTAGTATTACCCATGTATATTACTCACTTAAATTGGGTGCCACGGCCGACGCGTCGATTGGGTTGTATCACGGTGTGCACCCCGCCACAGGCCCGGTAGTTGGAGTACAGATCGATGACATCCACACCAGGCTGCTGCATGCTGTACCAACAGACATCACGCACGTCAGAGCACAATCCAACAACCCATAAGCACAGCCAAAAACACCTATCAAGGTTTTATCAAATAAAAAAAATAAAAAAGAGAAAAAGATGTATATTGTATTAACTGTGCACACTAATTACATTGCCCAGGAAAATACCCAATTTCATTCTGTCAATAATATACAAACCCAGCAGCTTCAGATGATCTATTATGGCTGATAATAAACCCTTCAGCTACCAGCTAACAGGAGCACCAAACTACAACAATTGTGCAGCAACTACAATAATAAGTGCATCAGTAGCAAAATTCGATATGTAGGTTCAAATTTAACTCAGTGCTTCTTTTGGTTTAGACAATTCCATGATTTTATCGGATAATTCCATGACTTTATCGGATAATTCAGCTTTAGAGACGGACATATACAAGTGAACTCTTTGTATACTTGTGATAACACTAAATTGCTCACCAAAAAAAAGGGGCTCTCATTGAATCTGTCACACATACTCATTCACACTGATTGACACTTACTCATGGTCAAACATGGCACGCGCATGCTCTGCTGAGGAGAGAACACTGTGACCTAACATGCGGTAGCTAATAAGTTGTTGTTGGGTCATATTCCGCTCAAAGTGGGTCATGTTTAGGCGGAACCTGTCGATCACCAACGGAGACGGCAACAGGGATGACGAGGTGGAAGGGCGAACCATGGTGGGACGGGAGGATGGTGGGAAAGGAGCAACGACGGACGCAGGGTGCAGGAGCAGTAGAAGGAACGAGGGGATAGAGAAAGAGGACATTGAAAACAAAATATCAATGGAGGCAATAGTAGGCATATATATATATATATACACCGTATATGTCCCAATAGAAGCACGCTACCCAATAGAAGCACACACCCCATTTCAAGATTGAAAGCATGCACAAATTTATGATCATATTCAGACTGAATGCACATAAAATAAGACAATCCCACTTTATTTCAGAGGCACAACAAAAACAAATCAAAATGTACGATCATATTCACACTGAATGCACATAAAATAAGAATCCCACTTTATTTCAGAGGCACACCAAAAAACAAATCCATGAAATTCTTTAACTTTGAATAGACGCGCATCTACGTGTCTGCACTCGTGCAGTGCGCGTCTATTGGGACATATATGGTGTGTGTATATATATACTGACCATGGGACCGACTTTAAATGGTCCATTTAGGGAGGTGGGAGGTTAGGGAGTTAAAAAACCCCGTTACAATGGTATTGTATGGGGGCTCATTTGGGATCCAAATAAAGCGATAGATATAGGGGAGTGGTTGATTTGTGGAGGTGGTCGGTTAGAGAGGCTTTACTGTATATACATACATACATATACATATATACATAAATATCAAATCATTTATTTGAACTAAATCTTAGGGGTGCAGGACCTTGGTGATATGCTATGCGATGACGTCACATCGTGTCAACAGTCTGCCCGTCGTAAATGATCCTAGCAACAGATGAGTTGAGAACCTCAGGTTCGATCCATCAAGTCTACACCTTGCTGCACTAGGTTTTCTGTGATAACTTGTGTTGCAGAACGTTAAAGGTAATTAACGGTTGGGCTATACATGTCAGTTTGGCATATGACTCACCAGAGAACAAACGTCAAGAAAAATTCATTGTTGAACTATACATGTCCATTGACATAAGTCTCACCAAAGGACAACTGTTACAAACAATTAACAGTTGGACTACATAGTACACATGTCCATTGACATAAGTCTCATCAACAGCCAACCGTTACAAACAATGAACAGTTGGACTACACATGTCCATTGACATAAGTCTCACCAAAGGACAACTGTTACAAACAATTAACAGTTGGACTACATAGTACACATGACCATTGACATAAGTCTCACCAACAGCCAACCATTACAAACAATGAACAGTTGGACTACACATGTCCATTGACATAAGTCTCACCAAAGGATGGCTGTTACAAACAATTAACAGTTGGACTACATAGTACACTTGTCCATTGACATAAGTCTCACCAACAGCCAACCGTTACAAACAATGAACAGTTTCACTACACATGTCCATTGACATAAATCTCACCAAAGGACAATCATTACAAACAATTGGACTACGCATGTCCATTGGTGGCAGCCTCACCAAAGAACGACAATTTCTGTTCACTGCCACCGTCGGGGATGCTTATGCCTGAGGTGTAAATGATCTGAACGTTCTCCCCAAAATTATACTAAAGAAGATGGCACACTCTCAGTATGAACTGACACTCCACGGTGACATTTGTGAATATGCGATAATGGCACATGTGCAGCTGGTAGTGATGCCTAAGTTGAGAGTGCAAGTTCTGTTAATTCTTTCTTCTGTGTGTGTGTGGTGGGGGGGGAGGTATGAGGTGGGGGGGGGGGGGAGAGCACCCACTGTTCCCAAGTAGAAATAATAACATTGTAGGGCTGCCATACGGTGGGGGCGGATTACCCCGTGTTCCCAAGTAGAAATAATAACATTGTAGGGCTGCCATACGGTGGGGGCGGATTACCCCGTGTTCCCAAGTAGAAATAATAGCATTGTTGGGCTGCCATACGGTGTGGGCGGGGGTATATGTGAGGGGGTGGGCATTGTAGGGCTGCCATACGGTGTATCAACTAGGTGTTTAGAAAATTAACAAAAACAGTTGGTAACGACAAAGTAAGCAGCAACAACCTTCATCCATAACACTCAAGTGAAATGTGATAAATCCAACTACTGGTGGAAAGGGCAGCACCACCGGTGCAGGCAGAGGAGATGCCGCATACGATGTGTAGCTTCTTACATATAGGGATCATCTTTGCTACTGCATAAACTTGCGGGCTATATGGATAGTGATAAACCCTTTATCGCGGGTAATAAACTGTGTAGTGGTTCCTTTCCCCCCCTCTCATGGGGTGGGGGGTGGGGGCTCCCAGCATGCACCTCGCCCCCTCCCCACCTCGGGGGGGTGGCTCCTTTCGCCACACAAGTGTTATAATCAACATTCTATGTGGTTATCCGTTTTATATCATTGGACCATACGGCTTAGTCCTACAGTGCCAACAGAACAGAACAACATTCATTGGGAGTGCTTTTTCTCTTCCCAAACCAGTAATACAAACCGATATGTATATAATGCACTAAAGAACTCCTACACATACCTCGATTGTGGTCTTGAGCGTGATCTAGATTGTAGACAACCGATACATTAGTTATTAAGCTATTAAATAATAAATAATTATATCATATAAACTAGAGGATGTTTACTAGAACAGCAAACTTGTGAACTTTGTGTCACATTGAATGTGTATATATATCATATCTATACAATTATAATTTATATATACTTTATATATATATAAATATAAAGTATATATATATGTATATATATAAACATATACATACATATATATGTGTCTATAAACATATACATATATATATGTACATATATATACACATAATTCAACTTTGAAAACCATATAATATAATGGTATATATATATATGTATATATATATATATATATATATACACACGCTATTCCACCAACTTCAGTTGGAAAATGCTAATTTCTTTCGGTCGATATTCAATTGCTCAGGCACTGTGATCTACCAACAAGGGAATAATCACAACAGTGAACATTATCACGACCATACAAACCTTGCAGACAGGCAATGGGTGTGTGTGTGTGGGTTGTGTGTGTGGGTGGTGGAATAATGCCTTCTGAACTCTGAAGGCCCGTCACATACACGTGAGTGGATGTAGTTGAACGTAGTGGAGGCTAACATAGTTGAACGTAGTTAAACGTACCGGAGAAGTACGGATTCCGGTACGTTCAACTACATTAGCCTCCACTACGTTCAACTACGTCCACTAACGTGTATGTGACCGGGCATTTAGAAACACAAATAAATATCGATAAAAAAAAGAGTACATTTCTCTCTGAAAATTCAACGGTAGTGGGAGTGTAGATATTGTTGGTATAAGATTTAACTGAATGTGAGTATGTTATTAGTGCTGGAATTCCATGTAGTCATGGTAAATAATCAAAACTGTGAACTGTTTGTACACTTGTGATAATGTCTCATTTTGAATGGGATGTACACTCAGTAGCTTATTGGTGAATTAAGCTCCAACTAACTGCCATCACCCTTCATACACCAGCCGGATTTAGCCAGTAAAGACTGACTTAATGCTTCTCCATGAGTACCACACAAAGGATCGAACAGCAGAGGCGCAGAAGGAGAGAGTGAGCTAGAGAGCGCGTGAGAGAGAGGAGAAAGGACTAGAGAGAAAGAGGAGAGAGGGGGGAGAGGGAGAGAGGAGGGGAGAGGGCGGAGAGGCAGCTGTAGTGAGTTGGGAGATCTGTGAGAATCTCAGAGGATATCACAACAAACAACATATAAAGAAAAATAAACCTACATTTCCAACCTCCCATTAATAAATGAATTGGACCAAACAACTTTTGTTTTGTTTTCGTAACTCACCGAATAAAATACACCAGACCGTACAGAACAGCTAATTACTCCTGTTTTAGACAAACCATGTATATATATATCTGTAGCAAACATTAATTCATACCAAAACAATTCAATTTAATTAACTTCTTTTAAACACACCTTCATGCATTGATGACAAGCTAGGGAATAACATACCTGGCACTGCAAGCTCGTGGCACCCTACTTTTCGGATATATATTTGTTTCACCAAAAAGGGAGAACAAGTTATAAAGGAATACAAAAATATAGATTATCTACAATATTTTCATTAGTAAATTATTGCAACTTATTGCAACCGAGTGTATTATGTGAATTATAATGTATTATAATAATATAAATACGGAGCATGTACAAGGTTTATTCTATATGTATGTATTATTATTGATCAAATTATGTTATTTGGAGTCGTGCACCAACCCCGGTGGGGTGCGCGATTGGGGCGCCACCTGCCAGTGCCGGAAAATAGTGTCACTTCTATCACAATTTAATTTTTGTAGGTGGGCATATTTATCAGTCCCCGCCAGAGAACTAATAAAATAGATCTCAGCCCAACTCGTGTTGTGTCTACCTTCCTGCCGTAGTGAATTTATATATAATTAAAGAATTAAAAAGAATATATATAAAGAAATTAAAAAATTAAGTAAGGAGGTGCAGCCAAGACCTGAATTCATTACTTCTCACAAGTGGATGGTCAGGTGCTGAACAGATAGCCTTATCAGATTAGACGTGTGTTTAAAGACACCAATACTTTAAGTATGCTTATAGGGGATTTACAATACGGCTTATTAATTATGAGCGAGTGCTTGAGTAAGGATCGAACCCTCCTCGGTCTCGACAGTAATATTTATGGCTCTGATAAATATTTATATAGATTTCTTTAACGCATGCAGAAAGCATTTGGTATATTCATTACAGTACAACGGGAATCTGCACACACGGATCCTACACACATACATTGTGTGATTATTGAAAATGCAACAGCATATGCTTTAGTGCATAAGTGACTGGGCCATGATGAATCAAATTTAGCGCTATACGCCATAATTATATATAGTGCATGGGTGACTGGGACATGATCATTAGATTAAACTAATATACGCCCTACATTATATAGCGCTCCTGAGTGATTGGGACATGATTAGGGAAATGTATTGATATATGCCCTACACTATATAATGGTACATCAGTGACTGTGGGAAATGATAATTAAATTAAACTGATATACGCCCTGCATTATTTATTGTTCTTGAGTGATTGGGACATGATTATTGAAGTGTATCGATATATGCCCTACACAGGCATGTGATTGGGTGCAGAAAAAACCCTGAAATCTTTCTTAGGTTATCGTGGGGACACACAGCATCCCACTGAGTCGTGAGAAGGATGCAATTTGTGTATTTCAGCGGGCAGGGAAAACACGGAATTAAAAAGAAACGGAACTCCGGTTTTGGCGGCCAGAAAAAACCTGGAATTCCAGTTAAAACCAGAGGAATCACATGCCTGCCTATTCTATATATAGTGCTTGGGTGACTGGGACATGATCATTAAATTAAACTGATATATGCCCTACATTATATATTGTGTCCGAGTGATTGGGACATGATTATTGAAATGTATCGATATATGCTCTACATTAGATATAGTGCATGGATGACTGGGACATGATCATTAAATTAAACTGATATATGCCCTACATTATATATTGTGTCCGAGTGATTGGGACATGATTATTGAAATGTATCGATATATGCTCTACACTATATATAGTGCTTGGGTGACTGGGACATGATCATTAAATTAAACTGATATATGCCCTACATTATATATTGTGTCCGAGTGATTGGGACATGATTATTGAAATGTATCGATATATGCTCTACACTATAATATATAGTGCATAAGTGACTGAAGCATGATTATTGAATTCAACCAGTACACACCCTACATTATAGGCCTATATAGTACATGACTGGGTCATGATTATTAAAATGTACTGATATATGCTCTATATTATACATAGTACATGCGCAACTGGAGTGCTCCACTATCACAACTCTAGTCAATCTATTTATGTGATTGAGGAATATAACAATGTTCCAATGTAAGTAATGCAGAGAGAATCGTGAAAAGCAATCCTGACATATACCGGTACTACAAATTCGAAAACACAACGAAGTGTCCTATAAATTTAATCCATTTGCCATCGGCTTGATGGAGCTTTACGTCCTAGCACCAGCTAAGGTCATATCAGGTGATGGCGCCTTTATAGTGTCGCCCCACTTAAATTCCATGCAAGTGGTACCATGAACCGATATCCATTCAGTTAAATTATCCTGGTATTGAGCAAATCTGTCCTTGCCATATCCTGATAATGCCGATCATCCGGCTGTGTAGTGATAAGTATCAATTTAGTAAATCACTGATTTGTCTCAGCCAGGGTTCGAACCCAACGGTCTACCCATTCGACCATACCGTCAAGGCTCACCGGTTCGACACCGATATATTTTTACTGGTGAAGAAATGAAACAACGTATTATATTTGCATCTAATCTTGATACACACCAATATCAAGCCGAGGCCGGCATTATTAGGATAGGGCAAGGACTGGTTGACTCAGTGTCATGATAATGTGACTGAGTGGGATATCAGATCATGGTGCTGGTGGCCTGGTGTCCCAGTGGGACAGCACTAAAAAAGTCGCTATGAGTGCGCACTGTCACAAGTCGGTACCCGTCCTGATATGACCTTAGATGTTGCTAGGACGTTAAACAACAACAACAAACAAATCAAGCCGAGGTTGCAATAATTTGTTCACATACCTCGCACTTCCCGTCCGTTTCACTCTTTCGTTTATAAATAGATTTATTGATAAGGAAGAAGATATTTATAAATAGAGAAATCAAATGGCCCACCAACACTAGCTGAGAAATTCCAATGACATTATATCAAGTAGTAGATTATAGTGCAATTAGCAAATGAGGATCGCCGAAATTAGCTTAGTCACCATTTTACTTTTATATTTCACATATTGTTTGAATGGTATTGAGCAATTGAAGGATATATCCATGAGGTATCCACCATAACTAATGGACGCTAGTAATAGGATCAACTGACGTAATTCACAGACGCTTCCTAAATGCACCAACTTTCATGTGATAATTAACTAACCTCTCCCAGCTGAATGGAAATCAAACAACAAAGCTTTACACGATACCAAAAATAATATACAAGACGCACCACTCAGAGCTTTCCCGTGAAATACAGCAAACAAGGTAATTGGACAGGTCCCCATGCCCAACCTAACTGCTGTACCATTGAAACACGGGGACAGGTTGCCTAGCCCACCCTGACTGCTGTAGCATCAAAGACAATGTACGACAGTTATAGTGTATTATCTCCTAATATTAATAATGGAAACAATATTATAGTATAGTATAGTTCAAACATATTTTAATCAGTGATTATGTTTGAGTAAGAAAACTACTACTACAACTGACCAAAGACAATGCACCTTGCTTGCTGTGGGATGGCGCCACTGCATGATTATTTAAGAAATTCCTATATGAAAACACTGAGTGGTGCGTCTTGTCATACATTGTCTTTGATGATATATTATGGTGAATAACAACTAAATCCAGAAGTGAACAATTCTCAACCACAGCACCACTTGTGAATACACACCGGAAAACACTGAACGTGATGTAAGATGGGTACAGTGCACCAGTAGACTTGCACCCACTACCCTGTTACCACACCACACAAGTTGTGCAGATAATCGACAATACTGCTAGAAGGGAGCCTCAGAGGACTAGTGGTTAATACACTGGGAACATGATGTATACAACTACCAGACAACTATTTAGAAACACTTCGTGATGTGTGTTTGTGTAAATATATGTCTAATATATATATATCTAATATATACGTCTAATATATATGTCTATATATATACATATCCAGATTCTAGCATTTGCTCTTCCTGTAACTGTCTATATATATATATATGTATATATATATATATATATCTGGTTTCGACTGTTTGCTTAAGGGCCTGTCACACTACGACCTATGGTGTTAGAGTATGCCGGCGCATGCGGTTGTCGACCATACGCCGTCATAGGTTACGCATAGGTTACGCATAGGTTGGGCATAGGTTGTATATGCTCTTCATAGGTCATCATAATAGGTCGTCATAGGTCGAGCGGCAACAACAAATTGTGCATGTTCAAAATGTTCAACTTATGCCGGCGTGTGGCCCATACGGTTCTCATACGCTGGACGTACGTCGGCGTACGTTATGCACACGTTAGGGGTAAAGGGGCTGTCACATTACGGCGTATGGCGGGAGCGTATTGAAAACCTACGTACGCCGTGCTGGTGCCACTTTCGGGTGTGTTTGAGCGTATGGGGGACCTATGAGGAGCGTACGAGGAGCGTGGAGATGGGAGCGTATGGGAGGTGCGTGACATTTTTTGACATTATGGGCCATACGCCCTCATAGGTCGTGTTTTTTGAGCATGCACAAAAAAATTGGACGGACGAATTTATGACGATGGCGGCGATGCCTCATACTTCACATACGCCGGCGGGCCGTATGAGTAGCGTATGAGTAGCGTATGCGGCGTATGCCGACGTATATGACGTAATGCCGCTACGCCGCCATACGCTCCCACCATACGCCGTAATGTGACAGGGCCTTGTCGGCATAGGTTAGCCGTACGTTGAACCGACACCCTCCGGGTGTCTCTGGCGTACTCACAATGTTCTGTAAACGGGCTGTCACACTACAGCGTATAGCCTCAGCGTATACCAACGTATTTGATTTTCGACCGATACGCCGTCGTACGCCATGCATAGGTTGGGCATAGGTCGTATACGATCGTCATAGGTCGGCGTAGGTCAAGCCGCCGAAAAAGTTTTGTGCATGTTCAAAACTTTCAACCTATACCGGCATGTGGCTCATACTTTCCTCAGACGCGACGTGTACATTAGAGGAGGTACGTCGGAATACGTTAGGATCACGTTCAGTATACGCTGGCCTACATTACTCATACGCTAGTCCTGTCGCCTCCAACCGTCAAAATACGTCCCAATACACCGGGTATATGTCGTCATATGCTTTGCATACGTCACCATACGACAGGTGTACGCTATGCGTATGCTTCATATCCCGCTGGGACCTCCCGCAGTGCACCAAGATCGGCTTATCTCGACCTATAACATTTTTCACCACGTTACGCGTACACTGCCACCATACGCCGTAGTGTGACAGGCCCTTTAGACAGGACTCCCTATCTATCACAGTGATAGTAACAAAACCAGTTAATGGTAACTACTGCAGCCCTTGATTGCAATCCTGCTGGAAGCTCACACCCTATTAAACAGTATTACACATACCTCGCACTCTGCACTCGCTGAGTTCTAGTTAAGAGTTGTGTGTCATTTGTGGGGGGTTTTAAATACGAAAAAGAGGAAAAGAACATAACATGTTGAACATATATTCGATGATCCCGATGTTAGTCACTGTACAAATAATGTAGATGCTACTTTGAGACTATACTCATCAGTGTATATGATATCTAGTGAATCACACTAATTGTCTGATGATGATTTAACACCGTGTTGGCCTGAATCACATAAGACAGAATGATTTTCTTTCAGAGTAACGATTCAACATTAAAACTATGTATACACAAGCCAAACAATTATTGTCTATCTATAGGCTCACATTTCAGCGATTGGCATAAAATCCCTTATTTTGGTGTTAATGCATTTAGTAAATGCTCTTCGATATCGACAGAGGGTGATCCGATATCCTGTTTATCGGGCTTGGGTATATTGCTCAGGATACCATTTAGGCATCCAATGAAGCTGATCACTGACCTAGTTTTACCTCAGTTACTGCTGCACTACTAACCTACTTTTACTGACTATATTATATTACTGACCTAGTTCTACTTCACAGTTCACATATTATATTATGAACCTAGTTACCATTCCAATATATTAGTGACCTAGTTTTACTTCATAGTTACCATGATACTATATTACAAACCTAGTCTCACTTTATAGCTAGTGATAGTATATTAAGGACCTAATTTTAATTCAGTTACCATGATAGTATACTACTGACCTAGTTTTACTTCATAGCTACCATATTGTATTATGGACCTAGTTACTATGATAATATACTACTGACCTCATTTTACTTCAGTTACTATAATAATATACTACTGACCTAGTTTTACATCAGTTACTATAATAATATACTACTGACGTAGTCCGTCCTGATATGACCTTAGATGTTGCTAGGACGTAAAACAACAACAAACAAACAAACTGACGTAGTTTTACTTCAGTTACTATAATAATATACAACTGACCTAGTTTTACTTCAGTTAGTATAATAATATACTACTGACCTAATTTTACTTCAGAGTTACCATAAGAGTACCATGATATGAATAACACATAATCATCTTTATTGCAGAAGACAAAACTAACCACTAGGTAATTGATCTGTCTTTTTTCCTACTACACTCCAAAAGGGAGCTTTAATCCGATATTTGACTTTCTACTCTCATAGTTTCAGCAGGCAGAAGTTAATGTGAACAAGAAGGATAACATCACAACATTTCATGATCTTGAATCGCTCGAAGTTACACTTAACTGTCATGCTCAATCAAATTGTACTCATCAAGTAAAGCAATCTCACAGTTTTAGGTAAAGCTATAAGTTATACTAGTACTAGTATAAGTGCTTATCAATTCTTGCTTAAATATACACTATTGCATAGTCCGATGGTTTATAATTTCTGCCATATTTGTGAAATACTTATGTTAGGTTAACCATTATAACCTACTTTACTATAGCACCTCTTATTATAGATGACTAACATTGAGGATATTTAAAGGAAAATCTTGCATAAAATACTTTTGACATGCATCTCACAATGCTTGACACTATAGGCTTTGGCACTAACAGGTTCTATTAAATTAATATTCCCTTCTCTGAAACAATAAATGTTTAATAAGCGCGCCAGTATCTAAGTTGGATATTTTTTTTATTTTTTTTTTTATTGAGGCTGTATTTATACTGTCCATAGCATATAAGCCCGGGTACCCAGGCTTGTTTTCAATGCTGGCCAGTTGTAGTGTTGGTGTTATCTTACCACACAGTGGATGCTGATAAGGTATTTGATTGCCTGCATTTCAGTAGCAGATAGATAATTGGTTGGTATGGTTAGTAGCCTATGTTAGTTTTTTTGGATTTTCTTGGTATATATGTTTTTATTTTTCTAATCTAGGTTAAGTGCTTTTGCTTAGAAAAATGTGATGCTTTCATCGGACTATGCAGCTTTAAGCTAGTTGTCTACAAAGTACATGTATCTGTGGATATACTTTTCGCTCCAGTCACAGCACTGATTCATAACCATGCATTACTCAAACAGCCATGATGGTGAGAACAGATACATATTTACTAATTATTAACACATGTCCAGATCTAGGAGTGTTAAGTCGCCTAAGCTGTACCCATGTCAACGCTTTACCTGTTGGTTTTAGTTTTTGCAGACGCACATCTATATGGGACAAATGGTGAGATGAGTTAATCTCCCCCTCCCCCATTGACATGGTAAGTATGTTCTGTGCTAGAGAACATAAGCAGATAGAGTGGGTATACAATACCAGCCTGCACATTGTTTGTATGACACAAATATATCATCATTGGTAATGCTGATGGGTGGACACAAACTCTATATGGATGTGGCTTCAGTAACACATGCACATTTTACATTTTAAAGGAAAGCAAGTAGAAAGGTCTCACGCATTGATATTGCTACAGCAAATTGGTCAGTATAAAAATATGCATCTATATATATGATATACTGATCATTTCTATACCGATCATTTCTATACCAGGGATGAAAGTGGTCTCCCGGAAAAAAAAGGCGGAAATGCGGATATTCTCCCATAGGTTTAGCACGGTCAGGGAATCGCGGAAAATTTCCGGAAGTCGGGTTTCATATATATTGGTATGCACTGATACTAGTTCTGCGCCATTTGAAGCATTTATTAGTGGTATACGCTGATAGTGCTGCAGCGTCTGCACCATGTATTAGTATACGCTGATGGTGCTGCGGGACTGACAAATCCTGGAAATCCGCGGAATCGCGGAGATCTTTCATCCCTGCTATATTGATCATTGCCATACTGATCATTTCTAAACTACTCATGTCTAGACCGATCATTTCTATACTGATCATGTCAATACTGATCATTTCGATACTGATCATTTCGATACTGATCATTTCTATACTGATCATTTCCATACTGATCATTTCTAAACTATTCATGTCTATACTGATCATGTCAATATTGATCATTTCAATACTGATCATTTTATTATGATAATTTCTATACTGATCATTTTATTATGATCATTTCCATACCGATCATTTCCATAGTGATCATTTCTAAACTGCTCTTGTCTATACCGATCATTTCTATACAGTGTTATCTGTGTTATTTTTAAATGGGGAAAGCACCTCATAAGTATTGTACTTGCTTTCTCCTTTTTCATGTGAACAAATTACTGATATAAATATAAACTTGTGTGTACATAGATCATTTGGAAATATTTTATTATTATCATTTCAATACTGACCACTTCCATAATGATCATTTCTATACCGGTCATCTTTATACCGATCATTTCTATACCGATCACTTTTATACCGATCATAAATAGTGAGGGGGAATGCCGTAAAGTATGAGTGAGTGCCTGAAGCGGCCGATGGCGGCGCTAGTGTCGGGTTAAGCAGCAGGGAAAAGGGTGGTTAACCTGCAGGTGTTACAGAACAACAGTAGATCAATCTGTTAATTATATTTGCATAAACAGCATATATATACATACCCACAAATGTATATATACACACAAATGTATGGATATATATATATATATGTGTGTGTGTAGGGGTGTATATATAATATGTATTATATATGTAATACATATATTACATAATATATGATATATATTATATCATGTATATAATATATATAATATCTATAATATATATTATATATAATATAATATATATACTATATATAATTCAATATGCAATGAAGGAAATCATAATCTCAAAGACATGCATAGTAGTAAAAGATCTGTCAGTGTATTCGCTGTACGGTATCCGGTAGGGGTGTTACCTGCGGGCCTGCTGGCGAATCTGGTCTAGCTCGAACGTTGTGTAGGGCCGGACGGAGCGACTGCCCGGGAAGGCTTGGCCGCCTGGGATGGAAGGCACGGGGCTGTACGGAACACATGATGGATTGAGTCATTGATTGATTGATTGATGTTTGTGTTAACGCCGTGTCGGCAGTAAAGGCCATATGCATGGCAAGTGTTCAACTTGTATTCTGTCATGTTTTTATTGAAGCATCGTTTTTTTTTTTTTTACATAGAATGTAAAGTTTTGTTTGTTTGTTGTTTGACGTCCTAGCAACATCTAAGCTCATATCAGGACGGGTACCGACTTGTGTCAGTGCGTATTCATGGCGACTTTACAGTGCGGCCTTACTGGGAGACCAAGCCACACACACCATGACCTGATATCCCACTCAGTCACATTATCCTGACACTGAGCCAACCAGTCAACTAGTCCTTGCCCTATTCTAATAATGTCGAGGACCTTGCTGGCTTTTAAGTCATTAGTTTGACTCGACCAAATATATAATGTAAATGATTGGGCAATAGCTCAAGATAGTCATTACAATAGTCAATACAACACATTACACCAATTTCTCTTATATTATATCTACATAACTTATAACATAAATAAATATATATATTATATTCACATAGAAATGAACCCTAGAACTTAATGGATGGAAACTATAAGTATGTATAACATTTGTCCAGTTATTATTATACAATGGTTATTTATGGGGGCCGGTAGAAGGGAGGCCTTTTTACTCTACAGTTTGGCTGTTTGCATATATGATGTATAAGACTTATGCGAGTATAAAGGCACGGAAGGGAAAATTCCCTATATTGGTCACCCTTATGTTGTGTGCTACTTTATGGGTGACCCCCACCCCCTTTCATTGTTGGGACAGGTGGCAGCGCCACCACCTCCAACCCCTACCAGTGCCGCGAATACTGTCACTCGCGCACTGGAATTTATATATATATTACATTCGTTGATTAAGGTAAAACAAATTTCAATCACAAACAATTTTGTCTTACTCATTCCACTACTCCCTCATTGCTATATCCTATTGATGGAGATCGCCAGGACAATCATCAATACTTAAATTAATGGTTTGACTCGGCCCGGATTCGAGCCCAGGGTTCGAATCCCATGACCTACCTGCCTCAAGCGCAGGCGCTCAACTACTCCCACCTACATTCATTATGCACTACATGTTATAATTTTTGAAATCCTGTAGTGTATTTTATTTTAATCAAATAAACTCAAATTTAACTCGATCAGATGCAACCATGTACTAATTCACACAGCACGTAATAGGTTCAAATGTGGTTAAATCCCAAACCACTCGAGTGGTTTCAGATTATCTATTGAGGTTTCTGTTTCTGCCTAATATTAGCAAGACACTTACTCATGTGGTATCACATCAACTGCTCGGTCACACGAAATGCAATTGAAGCGCAGTTGTCTGAAAATAAGAGCATAATAATGATTAGTTGTTGCATGAATGCATTTATTTTGCAACAAAATAGTCTCGCTTCCTAACCATTTCCTCTGAGAATTGAACTCATGGCTGGTCCAGATGGAAGGTAATGAAAGCTCACACAACTATTATTTTATTAATGAAGTAACTGATATCTATTACTTATTATTAGTATTTAAAGCTGCACAGTTGGGTGGAAGCATCAGATTTATCTAGATTTCATTCTATATATACAACTTATAAAAAAATAAAACAAATAACTAAAAAATGTCATATCCAATGATAATATAGGATGTATGAATTGCGAACAATTCGCTTTCCTCCCAATCCCCCCCTCATATCCGTCCTCTCTTTAGTTATGCCGAGGGCCAGGCAGTGACAAGCATCACAATTGGGAAGTCTTTGGCCCTGACTCGCCATGGCAAGCGGTAGGACTCATGACCTCCCACACGGGAAGCGAGCGAGCGCTCTGCTCATTCGGCCACTCCATTTTAAATTGGCCGTTAACAAAAGTTAACAAAATGACCCACGAGTAATCAGGGCCCTTTCAGCAATGTGATCTACTTTCTTAATCAGTGAAACCATTTCACACCGACAGCTCCTTCAGTTGGCGGGCGAGCACTCCGCTCATTCAGCCACCCTATTTTAAATTGGCCATCAACAAAAGCGAACAAAATGACCCACAAGTAATCGGGGCCGTTCAGCAACGTGACCTACTTTCTCAATCCAGTAAGGTCATGAGCGAAACCGTCCCACACTGACAGCTTTTTCAACTGGCAGGTGAGCGCTCTGCCCATTCGGAAACCCCATTTAAAGCTGGCCGTTAACAAAAGCGAACAAAATGACCCACGAGTACTCAGGGCCGTTCAGTAATGTGACCTACTTTCTAAATCCGGCAGCGTCGTCGGCGTAACCATCCCGCACTGACAGCTCCTTCAGTTGGCGGGCGAGCGCCCTCAGGCGGCGCTCAAGCTCATCACGGATTGGTCCAAACTCGAGCCGGTCCAGCTTCCCTTCTACATTGTCAGTCATTGAGCCCAGCGCTTCTTTCCACGCGTCCTCCTACAAATAATGAACAGTGTGTAGGATTAAAAGTTAAAAAAAAAAAAAGGTGATTGTTTAAAACATTTGTGCATCTGGTTGGTTGTTGGTGTCTTACGTCCTAGCAACATCTAAGGTCATATCAGGACGGATACCGACTTGTGACAGTGTGCACTCATGGCGACTTTATAGTGACTGATACTGCGAGTGATACTGCGCTAAGCAGTCCTTGTCCCATCCTAGTAATGCCGAGTGCCAGGCTAGATAGAGACAAGTATCAATTTTATAAATCATTGGTTTGACTCGGATAGGATTCGAACTGCCGACCTTCCGCACGGGAAGCCTGCGCTCTACCGATTCGGCCACCGCGTCCGGTGTGCGCATCTGGAGGATTTCAATTTGTTAGTTAGTGGTGATTGCTTAACGCAGTAATAGCAGCAAAAGCCACAATCATGGCGAGAAGTATTCAAATCTTTTGTCGTATTATTATCAGGCCATCGCTTGTACACGATGTGTGAACGGACACTTTTTGAACTTTCAATTTGTACGCTTAAAATTAAAGGCAACATTGAAAAAGGGTCATGGTCATTGAAATTGTGTAACTAGAACATTTCAAGTTGTAGACTTCAAGTCGAGATTGTGAAAGGCTATGGTCAATGTTGATGAAGGCTGTGAAATCAATCCAGTTTAATAAAAATGCTTTTGCGTGTCAGTGAAAAGTGACATCCAATACATTCAGGAGGAGGGGTCCCCCTTGAGCAATAAAGGGTGTGTAAGCTACAATTGGCTAAGGACCACTTAATTGGTGGGAGTGGGATACTCACTTTGCCCGACAGGTTGTCCAGGAGTTCTTTAATCAAATTGTTCAGCTCCTCAGTTGTCTCATCGAACAACATCCGGTTAACCTTGCTATCCAGAAGCCGCTTGTCTGCTTTCACATCCATCTCGGTCTGCACAAACTCCTTATCTGCCTTTATTCGCTGGAGTTTGTCGCTTGAGTACAACAGGTCCTAGAGAGTAGCAAGTGATATCACACATACATGCATCATGTTGTCACCAGTTAACCACACAAAGGAGTTATAAACAAGGAGAATACACAATATTCACATGCATGCGCTTTGGCAACGGTCCCACAACGTTAGTGTTCGTCGCCGCCATCAGATGTCGCATGCGTTGTGAATATTGTGTATTAATAGTGACTGACTAGTTTGGTACCCTCCTAACATTTGCAAAAGAGTCCAAACATGAACATTTTATTTTCCTTGGGAGCTCCAATGACCCAAAAGCAATATACTTTTGGAATTTTCAAAATATCCCAAAATTTGACTGACATACATGCATTTGAAAGTTAGTAATTTCCATAGCTTTTGTATGCGATGTGGCAACGGTCCCATAACCATAGTGTTTGTCATCGCTGTCAGATGTTGCATGCATTTTGAATATTGTGTATTATCCTCATTCTTCATTTACCGCCATTTGCCTAGTCTTGTTGCAACGTAGGCTTGAATATTTTAAACAAAAACCCTCCAAAATCCCACACAAAAACAGATAAACTTGTAGGTGCGTTCTTCATGTTTTTTTTAAAACCTCGATTTGGTTGGTCTTGTTTGATTTTAGGCTTAATTATTTAAAGAAAAAAAACGGTGAAAAACAACCATAATAAAAGCAGATAAACTTGTAGGGGCACTATCTCCAATTATCTGGTCTTGTTGAATTTTAGATCAGGGGTGGAAAGATAAATTAAGCATCTAAACTTATAGGGGCATTTTCTTACTATTCTCTTACCTCGATTTGCCGGTCTTCTTAGAATTTAGGTTTGGTTATTTGAAGAACAACAAAAAAAGCTAAAGATTTAGGTGAATTCTTCTTCTCATACCTCAATACACCTGGTCTTCTTAGAACTTAGGTTTGCTTACTTGAAGAACAAAAAAAAGCAACACATTTAGGTGCATTCTTCTTCTCTTACCTCGATTTGTCTGGTCTTGCTGTTGTTGGCGTCGGTGAGGATGCTTGCTGTGCGCTGGACACGGTCTAGTTCACCCTGGAGCTGCTGCACGATCTGCTGAAGTCGGGCTAATGCCTCGCTGTCCTAAATAGTCAACACCGGGCCGAAGTTTCACAGGTTAGTGAGCGTCACTGACACTATGGAAGAACTCGGCAGCGGTGAAATGTACACAGGTTCCCACCATCTACCTGCAGGTTTGCCTTATTAAAGGTACGGAGGGTGTGTGTGTGTGTATACACACACATAGTCCGATGAAAGCATCAACATATATATACATGTATATGTATTTATATATGTATACATGTATACTCCTCGCTTTGTCTCTTTTCTCCTACGAGGGCGTAGCCATCTCTTATGTATTTATATATGTTTACTTATATACATACGTGTATATGAGCCTGTCTCAAAAGGTGATTTTTTTTCGTCCATGTAACGATTGATACAAAATAGCACAGAAACGGTTACACTGAAAATACAAAGACATTTGCTTCAAATCAATATGTATTCTATTGGGATTATGAAACACCATGTAAAAAACAAATCAGTTTATCCTGAGCAAATGCATATGTTGATTGCTACAATGGACAAAGTTTTGTCCTATTTTACTTATCACGTTTTGAGGCAGTCTCATATATCCATATATATCTTATGTATATATATATATGTGTATATATGTATATATATATACATATATATAATATATAAATATATACGCAAATATATAAATGTATATACATATATAAATACATACATATACATGTATATATACACATATACATGTATATATACACATATAAATATATACACATATATAAATATATAATACATCATATCTATGAACATAAATACTATGTTTGTCTACTGTCAATAATAGTATATAATGTATTACTAAGCCGTTTCTTTCTTAATATAATACGTATAATTTAATGCTTAGCTCTTTCGAAAAGAAAACCCGGTTTTACAAGTTATAAGTTGACTTCCCCTGGGAATGTACTGAAAACCGACAACAGATGACAAGTACAATTTAAACAAAATATATTTTCCAGTATCATGTAAACTTTAAAATAAACCAAAATGCAACTCTTTCTACCAACTAAACCGGGTAAACAATTGAGTGTCTGGTTTACAAATTGTTCACTAATCATTTCTTGTTGGTGGTGAAAATAAGCAAAATGTGTGTAGAATTGCGACAATCAACCTCGACCACTGAGTGTTACTTTCACCCTTTCATACACTCTCATTCATTCACACTGAATTCACCTTTATATACTTAGTTATCAGGAACCACTCACAACCATCTGAAAGTAGAAAGCTTACAGGCAGCAGAGTTAGAGGTGTGCATACCAGGACAAATTGACTTAATCCTGATCTTACTTAGAACACCTAATGTTGACACGGCACTAATAGCCAAAACATCACTCTTCAATAGAAGGGTTCATTGGTGAAAAATATTGGCATTTTCAACCTGATCTTGACTATGAGAAGAGGCGGATTTTTCATCAGAATCAAATATGCTGCACTTCTGACTTTAATCTACAGTCAAACCTCTCTAACCGACCACCTCCACAGATCGAGCACTCACCTATATCGATCGCTTTATTTGAGACCCAACAATACCATTGCAAGGATATTCTAACTCCCTAAACCGACCACCTCCCTAAATGGACCACTTACTGTCGGTCCCATGGTCGGCGATTTAGAGAGGTTTTACTGTATTTTCAGATGAATGATGCTTTATAAACTACCTGTATATTTCGTTTGCTAAAACGCCAAGTTAGCTGGAATTAATTAATTAATTAATGGGTGGCTGAATTCTGTTTATACGATCTAAAAAACCTGCTGTAGACGATCTGTATTAGATTCATTAGTGAATCAGAACGATTAACTGAACCTAATTAAACCCAATTTCCATTATGAACGCTTCCTCCATTGAAGAGAGCAACATTCAAACCATAATATCTCTCTCATGGAATGGTGGTATGTTAGAAAATTGAACTATAAGGTAGCCATAACCAGAGTCACAATGACTGCGCAAAGTAGGTATTTTGTGGACACTTACGAAGATGAGTATTCTGCGTTCCGCTGGTCCCTCAGTGAGGACTGAAGCTGAGACCCAGCACGCCGGTGTAGTAAGTTCAAAACACTACCCCACAAAAACACTACGGTAGTGTTTTCAACCTGGGTTCAAAACACTACGGTAGTGTTTTCAACCTAGCTGAAGGTAGATTCAAAACACTACTGTGGCCACGCTCAAAACACTATCCTCAAGTTCAAAACACTACCTTTAAGTTCAAAACACTACAGGGCAGTATGTAGTAAGGTGGGGCAGTAGGGGTTGTTTTTAGTGCTTATTGTTTTACATCCTAGCAACATGGAAGGTCATATCAGGATGGGTACTGACTATCCTATTAATGCCAAATGCCACGATAGGAAAGCGACAAGTATAAATTTTAAAGTCATTGGTTTTACTTGACAGCAAACCAAACTCCCGACCTTCCGCACGCGATGCCCGTGCTCTACCATTTAAACCACCGCGCAGCACGATCACTGTATACTAATTTGTTGAATGCAGCACTATGTCTACTAGTACATTGTTAAACGTTGCAGCACTATCAGTATATACTAATACATGGCGCACACCCCACAGTGCTATCAGCGTATACTAGTGGCGCACACGCCGCAGCACCACCAGCATATACTAATATATGGTGCCCACACCGCAGCACCATCAGCGTATACTAATACGTGGCGCACACGCCGCAGCGCTATCAGTGTATACTAATACATGCTTAAAATGACGCAGCAGGTCAGCTTGTCATGATAGTGTTTTGAACTTGGGTAGTGTTTTGAATGTTTGTAGGGGTAGTGTTTTGAACTTAACAGTAGTGTTTTCAACCTAAGTTCAAAACACTACCGTAGTGTTTCGAACGGCGTAGTGTTTTGAACGTCATACACCGGGTCACAGCTACAGCTTACACAGCGGAAGTTGTGAGGGAGGCGGGGGATGGTCCTCCTCCAAGCCCTATTCGTAACTATAGACCCTATATTTTAAACTCACCTTGCAACTATAACCACAAGCCTCCTAACAACAACCAACTTTCGTTGGGTTATTGCCTTATATTTGATTCAAATGTAGATTGCAGTGAAATTGACCTAGCAAATATTTTACATGAGATAAAAAATACCAATTCTTGTATCAAGGCATATATATATATACGCGTATTCACCACCTCCCCTAAGCTACTGCTGTGACCTGGCATTCCCAGTCTCAAGTTTCTGCTCTTCCTCAAGAGACCAGCGAAACTCGGAACCACACAGGTGTATTGCACATTGCCTATTTGAAGACTAAGGACTTCGGGACTTGCCTGTAACTCATCAGAATTAAGATTGCTGGACCCAACGCTTGAAGGCAGGACCCTTCCCACGGGGACTGATGGGGGAATAAAACTGGTCAGAGATTGCGAGGAGTCAGCAGCTTCTGTGTCATCGGGAGCTACTGGCGGGAATGCGGCATCAGAGATGCCTTTACTATCCAAGGTTTTCTTAAGCTGAAATCGTAAAGAACAGCTAATGTCACAGACATCTGCACTGTGTCCTACTTATACCTTCTTCCTCCCCGGTTACGTATTAGAATGTATATACACTGTCAATCTATATAAATAAAATAAAATCTGTGCGTGTTTGTCTGAATTCTGACAAAAGGGTCTTAAATGGCAGTGAATATGACATTGGTTGGGACTATGATTGGGGCTATGATGTCAGCGATGACCGCTATGTTGGCAACATCCGTGTTAGTGGTGTCCGTCATGGCCCTTAGTCATGAGTCGAAGGCCCAGCAGCCCTCCACAGGAGCACGCGGAGTGCAGGTTTTTAAGCTTGTGCATTAATCTAATTGGGACACTTTCATTCAAGTTAACTAAACACACTACTATAGTAGAGCTGCATAGTCCCATGAAAACATAGAATTTTCCAAACTAAAACAATCACCTAGATTTTTATCATACATCCAACTTAAAGTTGCATAGTCCGATGCAATATCAAATTTTCAAAACCAAACCAATTGGTTAGATTTGATTTTACATATCTAACTTAGATACTGATGCACTTATTATGCATTTGTTTCCACGTAGAAGGCAATACTGAGTCAATTTAACAGAACCTGTTACTACAGAAGTCTATGGTGTCAGAGTTTTGGCAAGCTTGCCAAAACTAATTTTCCAAGTTTGCACTCAAAATATCTCAAAAGTTTACCATTTAAAATAAAAGTAACTTTCAACTGATGTAAAGTAGATACCAGTGATCGATCTAATATATTTATCTCAGAAAAAATACAGAAATACAAAACCATCGGACTATGCAACTTTAAGATACTGGTGTACCTAGTATCCCATTCTATGCAGCAGTGAATGTTTAATAAGTCAGTTTAATAGAACCTGTTACTGCGATAGCCTATGGTGTCTAGCATTTCGGTGTGCACACCAAAAGTAATTTTGAATGTTTTCACTTCAGATATCAACAAATTTAGCATTTTATAATAAAAGTTACTTCAAACTAAAGTAAGATAGATAATAACGATCAATCTAATGCCGTCACCTAAAGCAAATATAACAGAAATTAAAAACCATTGGACTATGCACCTCTATATTCATTCTACAAAGCAAGGCTGAACAATTCTTAGTAATAGTTAGAGAGTAACTCAGTAAGCAGGTTAGGTTAGTTGATAGGATTTGTTAATAGGTAACCACACTGATGAATCTCAAAGTGCTTCAGGGTGCAAAGGCATGATTAATGTACGGTGTTATGCTTTAAACAGTCTAAATGAATTGATGCTTATAGGTAACACATGAAGGGTGGGGTGGGTGTGGGGGGAGAACAGCCATGAGAGATTGCAAATGGAAAGCATCAAGTGAAAAAATACTATAGGGGTTCTTATAGAACAGTAAAAACTAAGAAAATGAGAAGATTTAACACATGATGTTGATACTGATGACGATGCTGATTAGGTTGAACGACATCAGGCTTGGCCAAAAAGCAGAAAGCAGCTTTGGGCACAATGCGGGCATGTCACTGACCATCTCACTATCAGAAGCCCTTCCCCGGAAGCTCATTTTCTTAAGCTCTTCCTGCAGATCTGCCAGCTTGTCCTTGACGTTCGCCACCTGTTTGCTGGTATCGTTCATGATCCACTTGATCTTCTGCTGAATGGCGTGTATCTCGGCGTCCTTCCTGTTCATGGCCATTTCAAGGTCTGCCAGTTTTCCCACATCGTCAGTGGCCCCGGATATGGGCGGTAGTGTGACGACTGCGCTTTCCGGCCTCGAACCAACCGGGCTGCCCTCGTAGTCGGGCAGCACCGTCGTGTTCATCACCAGGTCCTGGATGGAGTTCAACTTGTCCTCAATGGTGGCGAAGGTCATCTCGTTTTCAGTGCGGAGTGTCTCTATTATTTTAGTCAGGTTTTCGTTGTTTTCACGGAGGCCGCTAACATTATCTTGCATGCTGTAGAAATCTGGCAGGTTGGAGAGATGCTGCTCCATGTCCGCAAGCTGTGGAAGAAGTTTAGTCGAAGGTGAAAACTATGAGTGAGATGAGAAGTTAAAAAAAAAACCAACTAAAATGGCAATACAACCAAGATTGGTGTGAGAAGCAGCCAGGTTGTGAAGTGAAACAAGCCAATATATTCAACATGAACAAAAAAAGAAGAAGAGAAGACCGCAGCAGGGCAAACGAAGGACAGAGAGATGCTTAGAAGTAGGTTCTTACCTCGCCAATAGGTACATGTTGTATTAGAGCACTTTGAAAGTCATCCCTGTATCACGATACAGGTATATTAATCAAATCAGTAGTTGGCATATTATGTACATAACTTTCTGTATACACAATCCCTTTTGGGGCTTTTATTTTTATTGGGGTGTGTGTGTGTATATGTGATCCCCCAGAACCAAGATTCAATGCACACACACACCAACATGCAAGTAGTAGCAGCCTAACATGTTAGATTAAACTACAGACATCTAAGTTAGGTTTCTATTTACTGTTCAATTAAAACCAAATTAATGATTTCAGCCATTAATGCTAATGTTAGAAATAAGAAGCTAGAGCCGTCCATCTTTGCAAGAAGCTCTTCTAGCCGTCCTGAATTGAAACACATTCAAGCCTTTACCACAATGCCATTCGCACACACAGGCACACCACACTCTCAGTGGTCGAAGTAGGGAGGGTATCACTGGTGGACACTCTACATAGATCATTACTGTACACAATGCAGCACATTCCATTTCCCCATCACCACGTACAAACCAAATGTGATCGCTTCACCAGCTGGAAGACCAGTGCCTTGGCGCTGACAAAATGTGTGTTCAGATGAATAAAATATTTACCCAAAAAAAAGAAACATTTACCTCAACCTAACCACAAAAGGCTATCGAGGCACTGGGGTTAGGATACCTAGTGAAATTGAGAATTACCTTTTGTTTGGCTTCGTTCAAAGATTCTAGGTCGGCCTTAAGGTTCTGGAGTTGAGCCAGAAGTTCATCAGGCAAACCTACCGATCCACCTGTGAAGGAATGACACTAGCCAGTTAGTGGGGCAATAGCATATTCTCGAAAATATTAGTAGTTGGCAAAATCCATTTCGCCGCTGCTACGAAGCTGGGCTAAGATTATTATCGGAACATAGATGAGGTAGGAAGAATGACATGCATCAATTAAGTAAGCTAACTAATAGTGCGTGGGTTAAAGGGGCACTAACATGACCTGCATAGCCTTACTTATTCATAATTATCATGACCGAGAATCTTTTTTCTCATGGTTTGTATATCTTGAAAAAAAATAAAAATTCTCATGTAGGTATTTGGTTGGCTGTTGGAGTTTTACGTCCTGACATCATTTAAGGTCATACCAGAATGAGTACCAACGTGTGACAGTGCACACTCATAGCGACTTTATAGTGCTGCCCCACTGGGAAATCAGGCCGCTAGCACCATGACCCGATATCACACTCAGTCACATTATCCTTGCCATATCCTATTAATGCTGAGCGCCAGGCTCGGAAGCGATAAGTATCAATTTGATAAGTCATTGGTTCGACTCGACCTGGAACCAAACTCCCGACCTTCCGCACGCGAGACCCGCGCTCTACCGATTAGGCCACCGCGCCGCGTGGGTAGGTATTTAGGGCCCAAACAAGACAAGGGGGCGGGGGCGCCGTAGTCAAGCTATAATTATTATGATGATTCTGCCCAAGTGACCGCCCTTCTCAGTTATTAGAGTGAGTGGAAAGCTTATATAATTGGACAGGCTTTAAAAAAGAACAGAAATATGCTCAGACTCACGGATCACTAATTACGGAGAAAGTTGATAAAGAACTGCAGTAGAGTTCCACGATGAAAGCATCACAAACCCTACTTTAACTAATAGTTAATTTGAAGCCTTTTGACTAAGCCTTTATAACCTATGTATTTCCACCTACCAGTTCCCTGCATGACGTCACAGAATGTGCTATTTGAGCTCCAACCCAGCAGGTAGGGACTGATCTCACCAGAACTGTTACACAGTCCATCCCAGGGGATGGACCGTGTAACAGTCCTGGTGAGATTATGAGTTTTAAATGCAATACATTTGATATTTCTTAAAAATATGAATAGGTTGTTCAGATATGACAGATACACATGGTAAAATCAGGTGACCAGATCTTTAAGGTGGCAAACGGTGGGTGGGTGGGGGAGTAAGCGAGATGAATGGAATAGATGAATGTTAGGAACAGATACTGTACGCCTAAGTACAAGTTCAAACAAATACATTTCCTATAACTGAAACACAAACATTAGGCGACATTTGACCCAAATAATCGATATCCAATGTGATTTTCATCACCTGGGATTATAATTATTTCGCATTTAATTCTCAACAAATTACCATAACAATCGGTTGTTGAAAGGAATGTGCATAGTTTGCAGCTGAGAAGTTAGAGCGAAGTTACCTACTGCAATCTAATAAAAGACCACCATCATTAACCAATGTAAATTCAACCCGAGCCGATCAAACAATGTTAGATTACAACATTCAATCAACTTTCAACCAACATAATGGACGCGTAAAATAACATAATCTCATCAAGCTACAACACAAGCAGGTTGTTGAGAGGAATGTATATATTATACAGCTTAAAGCGAATTACTTACCGTAATCCAATAAAATGATGTAGAAGAAACCAATGTGATGTTTTAATGATGCACCAAAATTATTAGCCTGGCTAAGGTTAACCTCAGTCAATTAAAAAATCTTAAATCACAGCATTCAATACACTCTTGACGAACAATGAGAACCTACAGAATAATTTATGAAGAAGTTTCTTTTACTAGTAAACGAGGCAATATGAGAAAGCCAGCTGTGCAAGTCTTAAAGGTTTACTAATGTCCAGTAGGTACAGCAGTCTAGTGAAATTGATAATCTCCCCAACGACTGGCTGGCTATGGCACATTGACAATCTCCCCTACGAGTGGCTGGCTATGTCACATTGACAATAGCTGGCTATGGCAAATTGACAATCTCCCCTATGAGTGGCTGGCTATGGCACATTGGCAATCTCCCCAATGAGTAGATGGCTATGGCACATTGACAATCTCCCCTATGAGTGGCTGGCTATGGCACATTGGCAATCTCCCCAATGAGTAGATGGCTATGGCACATTGACAATCTCCCCTATGAGTGGCTGGCTATGGCACATTGGCAATCTCCCCAATGAGTAGATGGCTATGGCACATTGACAATCTCCCCTATGAGTGGCTGGCTATGGCACATTAACAATCTCCAATACGAGTGCTGGCTATGGCACATTGACAATCTCCCTGACAATCTCCTCTCCATTGACAATCTCCCTTATGAGTGGCTAGCTATGGGACATTGACAATCTCCCTGAGTGGCGGGCTATGGGACAAAGAGATTGATAATCTCCCCAACAAGTGTCTGACTATGGCACATTGACCATATCCCCTATGAGTATGAGTGGTTGGCTATGGCACATTGATAATCTCCCCAACCGGTGGCTGGCTATGGCACATTTGACAATCTCCCCTACGAGTAACTGGCTATGGCACATTGATAATCTCCTCAACGAGTGGCTAACTGTGGCACATTGACAATCTCCCAAATGAGTGGCTGGCTATGGCACATTGAAAATCTCCCCAATGAGTGGCTGGCTATGGCACATTGACAATCTCCCCAATGAGTGGTTGGCTATGGCACATTGACCATCTCCCCAACGAGTGGCTGGCTATGGCACATTGACAATCTCCCCAATGAGTGGCTGGCTATGATACTGTGACAATCTCTCTACAAAAGTTGCAAACTTGTGACTGGATATGACATTGCTCTCCATGTTATGGGGTGTGGTAAGGACTTTGGTAGCTTATAATGTATAGATCAACACTTGTATCGTAGTGTTTGTACTTAATTTGAGGGGAAATTAGTCATGAATTTGGGCAAATTCAAATGGTAGGATTCTCCTTATTATACAAATCAGTTAGAAAGGATTTCCTTTAATAGAAGATTGAAGTGACATTCCAGCGAGTTTAAGATTAATGTTATTTTAATTTTTCTTTACAGCTTAATAGTCCAATAAATGCAGGACATCTTCTAAACCAAACCACTTACCTATGTGTCATCCTACTTATCCACCTTAGGTACTGGTGCACTCATTCAACACTTATTGAGGTTTCCTGTTCCTGTTCTATGCTCGAAAATGTGTAAACAAAGCCTACGTCCAGCATTTCAGTGTTTACGTCGTAATTATTCTAGCATATTTTAAATTTAAATAGTTCCCAAGTTAACCCCCCAAAATAAAAGAATTACTTGAACCTATGGGTAAAGATCAACCTAATATATTTATCTAAGAGAAGCCCAATATATATATAATATATCAAATATATATATCAAATACATAATATAAAATATATAATATATATATTATATAATGTACATATATGGCAAAGATTGAAAACCATGGAATCATGCAACTTTAATGCGGGCATGCTCTGAGGTTATTGGTTAGGGAGTTTCAGTAATTGTTAGGAGGCTTCGTTCTGTGTCCGTCTCCTCCCACAGCCCATCCCAACCTGCAATCCACACTCCTCTGTTGTGAATGTTGCCAGGGATAGCGTTGCTCTCGACCACGTGATACCCGGGCTTGACTCACACAGCAATTAGCTCTTGCCTATACCATGTTCAGGCATGTATAATGAGAGTGTGGGCGGCTGGCTTTTTTTCAAACCATCACCATCACTAGTTTTTTTTATTGTTTTTGTATTTGAATAAACAACTTGTCCAAGATTTAAATCCTCCCCACCATATACAAAAAAAACACCTTTTTTCCCCGTGTTTTCTTTTATAGCGACACACTGGTGGTGAAGAAAAAGAAGACATTATTCAACTTGAATATCCTTTAGAGAGAAAAATATCACATAGATTATCATGAGTTGGCAGTCACAGAGTTTTTAACAAAGAGAAAAAGATTAAAAATTAACTAAATAGAGTCCAATTGGGCTGGGTTACACTTACTGACCCTCACAAGTCATAAATCAGCAAGACATACAGGTTACAAACCACAGAACAGACACGCTCAATTCGCATAAACTTCTTTTTGTTTTATAAAAAAGAAAAGAAAAAAAGGAGGATTTTCTTTTAATAATTCAGAGATTTTTTTTATAATTCACCTCCTTAAAGATAATCCATAACCCTAAATCGATTGGCTTACCTAACAAGAGAGTTGCCAGTTCAGTCTTATCAGCCTTCAGTGGCATCTCCTCCTGTGGGATGGAAAATTAAAATGAATTAGATATAATTCTGTATGTATGTATGTATGTATGTATGTATGTATGTATGTATGTGTATGTATGTGTGTGTATGTGTATGTACATACGTATGTATGTATGTATGTGTGTGTGTATGTATGTGTATGTATATGTATGTATGTATGTATGTGTATGTATGTATGTATGTATGTATGTACATACGTATGTATGTACGCATACATGAATATATGCATATATGTGTATGTGTGCGCGCGCTCAGGTGGGGGGGGGGGGGGCGTAGGGGGAGAGGGGAGAGGGGGGGGGGGGGGACTCAATTCAACACTCTGCCAAGTTATCATAGATGGGTTAGTATATTGCAGGCACACCGTGCCATACATTCAAGCCAGTCAGCCATCTTTACTTTTGAAAGAGTTGAGTTGGTTGGTTGTTGGGAGTTTTACGTCCTGGCAACATCTAAGGTCATATCAGGACAGGTACCGACTTGTAACAGTGCGCACTCATGACGACTTTTACAGTGCTTCCCCACTGGGATACCAGGCCACGAGCACCATGGCCTGATATCCCACTCAGTCACATTATCCTGACACTGAGCCAACCAGTCCTTGACCTATCCTAATAATACCTGGCACCTGGCTAGGAAGCGACACATGTAAATGCTTAAATTCATTGCTTTGACTCGACCAGGGTTCGAACCCGTGGGTTTGAATCCCACGATCTACCAAAACGGGAGACGGACGCTCAACTCATTCGGCCATCCCGTCTGGTGTGGTCACATTTTAAAGGTGGTGGAGGTGGGGGCGGAGCACAGGCTGCTTTTAAAAACTCCAGTCCATACATCAAAAACTGGTTTGCGCAGCATCCCGAAGGCTCGCTCCCCTCTCACAATTGAAGTTAATCGAGCAGTTTTCCGAACAGGCTGCGCCCCCCCCCCCCTCCAGACCAATAGGTGTCGTGCATTATGTATCGGCCAATAGCCCGATGGCATGACATGGCGTCGTCTGCGACACACACACGGCGGCAATTTGAGGCACTCTCCTCAGAGAACAACCAATTTCTGTATCTATTATATTAAGCTGCCCAGTTGTAGATCAGATGAGAATCTACAGGCACCGTACGAGTATCGTGCAGCTATCGGAATGCGCCGAGAAAATTTGTGATGGCGTTCTTATTCTATAACTATCTCTAAATCAGTTGTGTCCCGATTCTGTGGCGCATTTAACTTTTTTTTCTTTTTTTTCTTCTGCGGGGTAAATAGTGAACAGCTCAGTGTTGAAGCAGTGCACATACCTCATGTGCTACTGAAGGTGTGAGTTTCACGATGTTAGAGTTCAATTAGCTCAAATAATGGACATGACACTTGATTACACACTAAGTAAGAGGAAATACCTTAGTCTGCCTTAGCAATGACACTGAAGACTCCTGTTTTAAGGCATATATATATATATATATATATATATATATTATATATATATATATATATATATATATATATATATATATATACACACACATATAAATAGACCTATATATATATATATCTATATATATCCAAATTCAATTAGCTCAAATAGTAGACACAACACTTGCTTATACACTAAGTAAGAGGAAATACCTTAGCCTGCCTTAGCAATGACACTGAAGACTCCTGTTTTAAGGCATATATATATATATATACACATATAAATAGACCTATATATATCTATATATATATCCAAATATTTATACACATCTAGGGATACACACACACATATATATATATATATATATAAATCAATATATATTTCCATGGAACATGTGTATAAATACCAGTTATTTAGAATAGATATATATCTAGATGTAATAGTTATACACATATTTATATCGATAATACCTGCAACCATAGATATATTACTAGTAAAAGTTCTCGTCCGAATATAACCAAGAAAATAAACTTAATTTGATACCCTACAAAGTAACCATTTTTACCAGTAATTCCGAGGCAATCATGATGACAGCACACACTATGTACACAGTTTCAATTATGATGTATGTTTTCATTTGATACAACCTGAGG
The DNA here is from genome assembly GCA_030323885.1 of Branchipolynoe longqiensis. Classification (NCBI taxonomy): domain Eukaryota; kingdom Metazoa; phylum Annelida; class Polychaeta; order Phyllodocida; family Polynoidae; genus Branchipolynoe; species Branchipolynoe longqiensis. Next base: position 34,141,489 of record CM059188.1, read on the forward strand.
TATTCATGAGAAGCTAAGGGCGACCCGTGGACACTGGATTTGTCCATGCCGCTTGTAAGTTGTAATTGACTTGTGACACTACACACTTTGTTTGTTTGTTGTTTTACGTGCTAGCAACATCTAAGGTCATATTAGGACGGGTACCGACTTTGTGACAGTGTGCACTCGTGCGACTTTATAGTGCTGCCCCACTGGGAAATCAGGATGCCAGCACCATGACCTCATACCCAACTCAGTCACATTATCCTGACACTGAGCCAACCAGTCCTTGCCGAGCACCTGGCTGTGAAGCGACAAGTATAATTTCTTTAAGTCATTCTTTGACTCGACCAGGGTTCGAACCCACAAACCCATGGGTTCGGATCCCCCGATCTCCCAAAACAGGAGGCGGACGCTCAACTGATTCAGCCATCCCGTCTGGTCTACACACTCCACTACTGATGGGCCTTGCTTATGCACGTCTTTTTAGAATGCTGACATGTGAACATGTAGCATCCAGTCCGGTGGTATAATGCCAAGTAATCACCATCACCATGTGGACAACAGTTGTTACCACCACTTAATATAGAAACACACGAGAACACGGTGACCTTTCCGCACTTAGCTCAACTGGTTGTGAACATACTTGTAGGAGAATATCTATGACTAAACTAGATATTCTGCCAAGGAAAATACTCGCAGTGATTCATTCATACTCGCTGTATGTAAAGTAATTTAGTGTTGGCACAAAGCCAACAAGTACTAGCAGTTAGTTAATTAGCACACTGGTAGTATTAACTACAACCAGTTAGTTAATTAGCACACTGGTAGTACTAACTAAAAATAGTTAATCAACACACTCGTTGTACTAACTACAAGCAGTTAACTAATTAGCACGCTGGTAGTATTAACTACAAGCAGTTAGTTAATTAGCACACTGGTAGTACTAACTACAAATAGTTAATCAACACACTCGTTGTACTAACTACACGCAGTTAGTTAATTAGCACACTGGTAGTATAACTAAAAATAGTTAATCAACACACTCGTTGTACTAACTACACGCAGTTAGTTAATTAGCACATTGGTAGTACTAACTAAAAATAGTTAATCAACACACTTGTTGTACTAACTACAAGCAGTTAATTAATTAACACACTGGTAGTACTAACTACAAATAGTTAATCAACACACTCGTTGTACTAACTACAAGCAGTTAATTAATTAACACACTGGTAGTACTAACTACAAATAGTTAATCAACACACTCGTTGTACTAAATACAAGCAGTTAATTAACATGCTGGTAGTACTACCTACAAGCATTTATTTAATTAACACAAAGTAGTACCACCTACAAGTAGTTACTTAATTAACACACTAGTAGTGCCACATAGAAGTAGTCACTTAATTAACACACTGGTAGTAAGTACTAACTACAAACATTTACTTAATTAACACACTAGTATTTAGTAGCAGTCTTGACTACAAGCAGAATAAATTACTCAATTAGCACTCTAGCCGTGCGCTACCAAGCACGGCTCTCTCTTTCTCCGACAGTGGGAAAGTGGCCAGGAGGGCCAGCCCTAGCAGCAGTAGGCCAGCCCTAGCAGTAGTAGGGCCTACAGGGTAAATCTTTCATCTAGACCAGCCCTACCTCGAGCTTCTCGACGCGCAACTCGAGCACGTCGAAGCGGGCTTTGAGCAGGCCGATACCCTCGAGCATGTCCTGCAGGTCGTCGGACGGGCCGCTCTGAGAGTACTCCAGCAGTGACAGCTTGCTGCTCTGGAACCCGCTGGTTGGTCGGCCTAGGGCCGCCATCTCCTTGCCCGTTGTTGACGCGATGCTAGGCGAATCGCTGGTGCCAGTTACGCCGGTGGCAGACTCCTTGGGAGTGCCCGCCGGGAGCTGAGACTGGGGCGATGGGGCGACCTGACTCGGTGTCGCTGCTGGTTGTTGAGAGGTGGCTGAAGGTTGTCGCGACTAGGGCCAGCGGCAAAATAATATAACAAACCAAAACACAAGAAAATAATAAATAATAGTAATAACGATGACAATAAAGATGATAATGCTAATGATTAAAACAATAAATAAAGATGATAATAATGATACTAAGGATGATAATAATGTTGCTATAATAATATTAATAATAATAACAATAATGATGATACTAATATTTAAACAAAATTTAAATTAAAAAACTTCGCAACAACACCATCCCAACTTCTGCTTACAGGTATGGATGTCACTCTTACGAAGGATACCGATCTATGAACAGTGCTTTTCCCTCTTTTTAAATATTTCTTTTCATTCATTGATGAAGTAGTTGAAATTTCAATCGCGTACAAATCTTCCTCATTCCAGTGCTCTTGGTCATATCCTAGTAAAGCCGAACGCTAGGCTAAGTAGCGACAAGTATCAATTTTTAAGTCATTGGTTTGATTCAGCCAGGACTTCAAATTCCACGACCTACTAAACGGGAGGTGGGCGCTCAACTCAATCGGCCATTACACAATTCCAGTGTTGCTGACCACACCATAATGGATGGTCAGACGAGCATTTTTAAAACCCACATATATTGATTTCAAGTACATAACACGCAGGGTATTGGTATAGTTTCGTTCTGTTTCTCCCTTTTTCCTCTCTTTTTTTTTTTTAAAGAGAAGGCTCCTGGGCTCACCCATTGGGTCTGTGTCTCCAACACATCCTTTGGCGTCGCCACCATTTGGCCCCGGAGGCCCTTCAGAGCTTGCTCAAGGCCGTTCCATGTCACATATTCATCGAAGTTCTCGGCGGGCGGTAACATACTTAGACCGCTGTTCACGTTGTTCTGTGACCGGAACAAGAATGGACACCGACAATGACTCAGCGGATCTAGTCAATTCTAGAATGAGGCAAATCTTTGTTTGTTTGTATGTTTGTATGTTTGTATGTAGGTAGGCAGGGAGGGAGGTATGTATGTATGTATGTATGTATGTATGTATGTATGTATGTATGTATGTATGTATGTATGTATGTATGTATGTATGTATGTATGTATGTATGTGTGTGTCTGTGTGTGTGTATATGTATGTATGTATGTAGGTAGGGAGGTATGTATGTATGTATGCATGCATGTATGTATGTGTGTGTCTCTGTGTGTGTATATGTATGTATGTATGTATGTATGTATGTACGCATGTATGTATGTATGTATGCATGCATGTATGTATGGATGTGTGTATGTATGGATGTGTGTATGTATGTATGTATGTGTGTATGTATGTATGCATGTATTTATGTATGTGTCCACATACGTGAGTATGTGCGTATGTACGTCATTGGTTTGACTCGGCCGGGATTCGAACTCCCGACTTTCCGCACGGGAAGCCTGCACTCTATCGATTGGGCCACCAATTCCGGTATGTATATATGTATGTATGTATGTATGTATGTATGTATGTATGTATGTATGTATAACTGTGTATGTATGTATGTTAGTAGGCCTATGTATGTATGTATATGCATGTATGTATGCAGAGCTCTGTTGTAGTCATAATCTCACATAAAACATATACAGTCGCTGTAGGTAGCATAGGAAGTAATAGCACAGCTGAGAACACCTAAATCAAATAAACAGCAACATTAACTACACAAATGAAAAGTGTGACACATTCAAATAAATTACCATGTATTCAATACATGGCATGCCGAGGAAATATTGCAATTGTTAGGTTTATATATGTATGGTATTAATAGTACTATATAATATATAAATAATATATATAATATATTAAACATATATAATATATATAATATATTAAACAACAGATATAATATATATAATATATTAAAATATATAATATATATAATATATATGATGTATACAATATATATAAAACATATAAAATATATTACACTTACAATCACTCGGTGGCTTCGAGTGATCATATGGGTGGGAAGTATACATGCAGTTCCTTTCTCACATTAATTTTGTTATGCTGTTTGTTAATAAGTTCGTTTATTAGCAGTGGGGATTTTTCAATCTAAGCCATTTCTAGCCCTCATTTCGCAGTTCCCACACAGGGCTTTACATGTAAATAACAGGTTGATAATTGTACTGTTCATTTATACATAGTTGACTAGTGTGTTAAGGATATACACGTTGACATAGGCTAAAACAACACAACTCTGACTATTCATTATCATATAGTTTGCATACAAACCGGTGTGTGTATTGTATGAGGTAACATGAGATAAATCCAGCTAAATACAAGAAAGGTCACCAAAAGGATCCTGTGAAGCGATAAGTGCTATATAGATTGATTGATTGGTGGTTGCTTTACGCCGTGTCGGCAGCATAGGCCACATTCACTGCGAGCTATATAGAAGTGAGATAGGGGAGGGGGGGTACTTTTAATTTTGGGGACCATACAAAATGCCATCCTTTTAGCTTCGGGAAAGCCCGATTAAAGTTGCATAGTCCCATGGTCTTGAGTTTCTACCATTTATCTTAAATATATATATTAGATTGTCCTAGCCTACCTCACTTTAGTTTGAAGTAACTTTTATTTTAGATGGTTAAGTTTTGAGATATTTGAAGTGCAAATATGTCAAATTGACACCATAGGTTTCAGTAGTTACGGGTTCTATTAAATTGACGCAGTATTACCTTCTACGTGACAACAAATGTTTAATAAGCGCATCATTATCTAAGTTAAATATGTAGAATCAAATTTAGATAATTGCCTTGCTTTTGAAAATTTGATGCTTCATCGGACTATGCAGCTTTAAGTAACAACTTAAAAAGGTCTATATCTTCCTTAAAACTAGAGTGATTTTGACAGATTAAGGGTCATTTTGTTTCAAATTCAATATCATAACACGTGAAATCCATTAAATTAAACTCAAAACTTTCTTTTAAAATCACTTGGGATACCTACTATAACCTTTAGTCGACACAACATGGGCTGAATTTAGCTGTACACACACTCTTGACACGTCGAGTTCTCTTTTTAAAATAATCTTCTAGTACATAGTGATAGCTACACAGTTACACACACCAAGAACCTGTACCACAATCCGTTGGATGTTATTGTCAGGACAGCTACTGACAAAGTTGTCAGAATTACCTATTGCCGCAGCAGACCTAGTATAATATATATGCATAAACATTATACCTCTGCATATAGAGGGCAATATATATATATATATATATATATATATATATATATATATATATATATATACACACACATATATATACCTACCCATTAATTATTCACTATATATGGGTCGGTGTGCAGATAGTCGTATATACACATATTATATATATATATATATATATATATATATATATATATTTTTATTCACTATTATGGGTCGTGTGAGATAGTTATATACACACATTATATATATATATATATATATATATATATATATATATATATAATATATATGAATAATTAGCCCAAATGGTTCGGTGTAGACATAGTCGTATATATACATATTATATATACACACATATATATATAGAGTAGATTCTAACTGCACAGGCAGCCAAACAAACAGCCCAACCATGAATACATGGTATACAGCTAAAAGTGTTGAGCAGTATGCACTAGTTCTTAGAGCTCTCACTCATTTTTGGATCCCTACTTTAAAGCTGCATAGTCCGATCAAAACATCAAATTTTCAAATTCAAAACAATTATCTAGATCTAAATCTACATATCTAACTTAGATACTGGTGCATTTAGAAAACATATGTCGCCACATAGAAAACTGACAATTTAATAGAATCTGTTACTGCAGAAACCTATGGTGTCAGAATTTTGGCATGCTTGCCAAAATTAATTTGGCATGTTTGCACTTCAGATATCTCAAAGGTTAGCCATTTAAAATAAAATTTATTTCAAACTAAAGCAAGGTAGATTTTAACGATCAACCTAGTATATTTATCTCAGAAAATGAAAGAAACTCAAAACCATCGGACGATGCAACTTTAAGTAGAGTAAATAACAGTTACAGGTAAGGATTGTTGTAATGGGTCTGACACACTTTTACCTTTCACACAGACCTCTTTAGACCTATGAATAGTTTCATTATATGCATTAGCCGTTATAATTATACTCTCAAATACACTTCCATTTGGGATATTTGATTCAATTCTGTATTTTAGATTACATCCCTTGTGTACAGACAAGCAGAGAGAGGTCCATGCGTATATTAACGATGAATACTTCTATAATGGAGAAAATTGAGAGACATAAATATATAAGTACATTTTTGTAATATGACCAATGCAGACAGCTTACAAATTAAGAGATGATAATGGTTTAACACATCTTCATTATTCATATATAGTTGCTTGACTTAATGAGCACAATTAAATTAATTTTTTTCATATAAAGAAATTAATGTTTTAAAATTTAAATAAATAAATATATATAGTTATATAATTATACATATGTAGAGCTAATATACACATATTATGTATAGCTAGTTATACATAAGCTCTATATCTAGAGAGAGCTCATGTGTATATACATACCGAGATACAAAGAGAGATAGAGTACAGGAATATGCAAACAAACAAGTAATGACACTATTCTCTGACTTGTTTAGCAGTCTATATAAACTTCACCACATTATACGCATATAGCACATACGCTTGCTTTTCGAATGGATTGACCCCAATAATATTATATAATAAGCAAGCCCAAATAGCCACTCATCAACATAGACTATGTCATTACACAGGCATTGACCCACATAGCTACATTTGATGTGAACTCTGTAGCTCAGCCCCGAGTGAATTCTGAGGGCTGACATCGGCACGCCTTCGCGGCGAAGAGAAACTGGGTGGAAGTACTCACGGCAATTTCCTCCAGGTCTGTCAGTTTCTTCTGTATATCGTCGAAGGTGTTCATTTGGTCTTTCATCTGAAAACCACAGCACACATGGCACAATTAATTAGACACGTGTAAACTATGTACATCGTCAAAGCTGTTCACTCGATCATTCATCTGGAAGCCGCAGCACACATGGCTAATTAATTAGACATGTGTAGATTATGGATATTGTCAAAGCTGTTCACTCGACCATTCATCTGGAAGCCGCAGTACACATGGCTAATTAATTAGACAGGCGTAGATTATGGATATCGTCAAAGCTGTTCACTCAACCATTCACCTGGAAGCTGCAGCACACATGGCTAATTAATTAGACAGGTGTAGATTATGGATATTGTCAAAGCTGTTCACCCGACCATTCATCTGGAAGCCGCAGCACACATGGCTAATTAATTAGACAGGTGTAGATTATGGATATCATCAAAGCTGTTCACTCGACCATTCATCTGGAAGCTGCAGCACACATGGCTAATTAATTAGACAGGTGTAGATTATGGATATTGTCAAAACTGTTCACTCGATCATTCATCTGGAAGCCGCAGCACACATGGCTAATTAAATAGACAGGTGTAGCTTATGGATATTGTCAAAGCTGTTCACTCAACCGTTCATCTGGAAGCCGCAGCACACATGGCTAATTAATTATTAGATAGGTGTAAATTATGTAAGGTGTTCATTTGGTCTTTCATCTGAAAACCACAGCACACATGGCACAATTAATTAGACAGGTGTAAATTATGTACATCGTCAAAGTTCTTCATTCGATCATTCATCTGGAAGCCCCAGCAAACATTGCTAATTAATTAGACACGCATAAATTATGTATATATATATTAAAAGCTTTTCAATTGGTCATTCATCTGGAAGCTGCAGCACACATGGCTAATTTAATTAGACAGGTGTAAATTATGTACACCATTAAAACTGTTCACTCGATCATTTATCTGGAACCCACAGCACACATCACTAATTAATTAGACACGCGTAAATGTTGTGTATATCGTCAAAGCTGTTCACTTAGTCATTCATCTGGAAACTGCAGCACACATGGCCAATTAATTAAATGGACTGCAAACTTTTTTTTAACTGAACCTGTACAGAGCCAAGGGATAAGATAAGGTACACACCATAGGTGTAACATGGTCATTTTAGTGATTATATGAAAAGCAAATTTAAATCTGAATTATAGTTTACAAAACTGAAGAGTGCATGTGTGCACTAATCAATTTGACAAGATTTATGATTAATGTGTGCATATATGTGTGCAGGAACGAAAGCAACATTCCTATAATATTTACTATCTAGTATGTAGTTATTTCCTTCGTTGGTAACTAATGTAGACTGAACAAAATAAAGCAACAAATCTTTGTTAGATCATTTCTTTATCCTAGATTAATAGGAATTATCTAAGGGCTATATATATAACTAAGGGTTATATATATAAATATATATATATTTCTTTTTATTATTATTGGCAACACGCCTATCATCAAATCACCGACGCCAACTTCCTTTTCCCTGCATGTTTGTTTGTTCTTTCAAAGTCACAGATAATGTCACCGGCAATTAGTTTCATCCGTCAATTTAATAGATACAGCGAACACTTACCACATCATATCTGATGTGCGCTCTATTTATTTGATGCGCGAGAAGGAAGAAAGTAAGGCGGGGGTGGAAGAAAGGCGTGTTTATTGCACGCCTCAGCGGAAAGTTAAGTACATACAATAATGAATATATGCACAGTGGTAAGTGTAGGTAGAAATAAGAAGATATATGCAGTGGTAAATAGAAAAGTACATGGTATCAAGAATAATGAGGGGCTCCCAGGAGGGAGCAGAGAGGCTCATAAGGAGCAGGAGAGAGTCAGTAAGTCCGGTGGTCCGGTTGATTGTCAGTGGAGTGAGGGGGTGCCGAGGAGCCCTCCACCCTCCGGAGTGAGTAGGTAAAGGAGAGTTGGGTGGGTGGGCGGAGGAGAAAATGGAGAGTCGCGGAAGACGGCAGGAAGGTGAGTGCCTGAGGAGAGCCGGCGGGCGGCCTTATAAGGGAAGAGGGGGGGGGAGGTGCGAATGCTGGCGGCCGGGGGGAGGGTGAGATGTGGCGAGCAGCGGGCGTCGGGTGAGGCGTGAGCGCCAGAACAAAGAAGGTGGGGGGAAGGAGGGGGGGGGGGGCGAGCCGGGGCTCGGCCGAGGTGAGTAGGCAGCGCCACAATGGCGGGGGAGGGTCTCCTCCTTCCCTCGCATCAAACGTAATGCTTCGCATTACGACCAATTCGACACGACCCTCCTAGACTGAACAGGCATGCTGACATAACATACCTTCTCTCCTTATTTGGGAGGTCGCAAGAAATTCAGCGGTTGTATTGATGTACTGGGCAATTATTGCCCGATATGGGGTATGGGGCCCGAGAGAGAATGGAATGAATATTGAATGAGGTACAGCTATGGTTGATAACCAACACAAAGTCCCGATAACCAACCCTATATTGGTTCAATAAAGTGTTCATTTATTGATGTTAGCTTTCAAACATAAGGCACTGTTCAGTAGAAACTGGAATTTCAATATATTTGAACATATAACCATCATAAGCCAATTACCAAAAAGTGATATGGGACACGCAGTTTGATATGAGTTTTTTCAGACGAGGCAGTTTGATCAGATTTTAGATGTCACAGTAGAGAATGGAGATCACGATAGAGAATGGAGATCACGACAGAGAATGAAGATCATGATAGAAAATGGAGATCACCATATAATGGAGATCACCATAGAATGGAGATCACCATTGATAATGGAGATCACCAGATAATGAAGATCACCATTGAGAATGGGAAACCCCAGAGAATGGAGATCACAATGGAGAATGGAGATCACTGAGAATGAAGATCGCCAGAGAATGGAGATCACAATAAAGAATGGAGATCACAATAAGGAATGAAGCTCACCATAGAGAATTGAACTCACCATAGAATATAGAGCTCACCATAACGAATGGAGAATAGAGATTAAAATTGAGAATGGAGATAAAAATTGAGAATGGAGATCACCATTTAGAATGTAGATCACCATTGAGAATAGTGATCAGCAGAAGTTAGCTCGAAGTTCACGGGGTGGGCAGGTGCAGACAACACAGGGGATCACTGGGCATGAACATTACGATACAAACTAGCATGTATTCTTTATTGATTTAAATGTAAATTTGCAACAAACTTTATTTAAGCAGGGGGGGGGGGGAGGGCATGAGCTATTGGGAAGAAGCTATTGGGAGACGGAGTGAATGAAATATTTAAATCTGCCACTTGAAATCCGAGAAAAAGGTAACCGTTTTTACTACAGCTTGTATGGGAAACGTACTATTACAATCTACATATATTTACCCAGCCAAATGTCTTTACACCACAACGACGCATTGTGAATTAAATATAGAGGCTTAGTACAAGTGTACCGGACATTGGAAGAGTATTCCTACGAATCCACTGCATGAATAGTACGGGGGTGGGGGTGCGGGGGTGAGTGTGTGTGGTGGGGGAGGGTGATATGTTTGTTTTTAACTGCAGGTGGAGTAATGTTTGTTTTTAACTGCAGGTGGAGTAATAGTAACTCCCCCTGGCTGCAGTTCTCGCTACAAGAGTACAGTATCAACGAGAGCTATGGTTGGAAAGCCAGCGTCGGATCAGAATTGATACTAGCCAGTGTCGTGTCGTAAAATGGGTTCACACTGACACATTATCCCCAGTCGGTCAAAGTGTGGCAGTAGATTGATAGGTTGTTGGAGTTTTACATCCTGGCAACATCTAAGGTCATATCAGGACAGGCACCGACTTGTGACAGTGCGCGCGCATGGTAACTTTCTTTATAGTGCTGCCCCACTGGGAAACCAAGCCACCAGCACCATGACATGATATCCCACTCAGTAACATTATCCTAACACCGAGCCAACCAGTCCTTGGCCTATCTGAACAATGCAGAGTGCCTGGCTAGGAAGCGACAACTATAAATTGTGTAAGTCATTGGTTTGACTCGACCGGGAATTGAACTCCCGACCTTCCGCACGGGAGGACTGCGCTCTACCAATTCGGCCACCACGTCCGGTGTGTGTGGCAGTGGAAGTGGCGGCGTTGGAGAGCAGGGGGTTTGAATTTGATATAGGTTCTGCTGGAAATGAATCTACATTCAATTTGAGTACTTTTACTAGGGACTTGTATTGGCTCAACCGGCGCGTTCGTGGGGAAACACGTGTAATCTGATGAAAATATGCCGGAATTAAAATATAAATGTAGACATTATATCAGCAAATATGATATGCTAAGATTTTATTTAAATAATTAATTTAAAAATTTAAGTTGCATCCATCCATATGGCATACACAAATAGATGCAGAGGCTCTGCGTTAAAAAGAAAAATTAAAATAAGAGGAATAATATATTTTCAAATAAGAGGAATAATATATTTTCTACAAAAGAAAAAAAGTGAATAAGTATGGTGTTAGATGTAAATAGCAAGTATGTTACTAAATGTAAATAATGAGTTTGTTAGATCACTCTCTTATATAATTATAAACAATTGAAAAAGAAATTTTAACCACCACTTAATCCATACACACAGAGGCTATTGGAACGACATCAATCGAGTTATGCCTTTACAGAATTCGTTTAGTAAAATAATACACACATGTTGTTATTACTTATGAAATGATGTGAATCACACACACCCAGCCGCAGCCCTTACCTGATCATAGTAACATGTTAGTTTGAGTTGTATTATCAGGTAAAGTAGAAACTAAATCAAATATTGATTACTAGTCATGATCTCGCCTAGGTTAATATGCTATTAGTTTACTTTATTATATGTGCAATGATGCCATATTAGTTATCAGAAACAGGTCCACACTTTAACAATGTTTTCATAGTATATGCTTTACATAAACGTACAGAAGGCCAGCATTCATGTTACATAACACACTATTTATGGAACATGAAAAATAAATTTTGCTGAATTAAAGTTGCATAGCTTCATAGTTTTGAATTTCTGCTGTCCTTTTTTTAGATATTAGGTTGATTATTGTGATTTAAGTTACTTTAGTTTGAAGTAACTTTCATTTTAAATGGTTAACTTCTTACTAAGTGCATCAATATCTACGTTGGATATTTAGGATCAAATCTGCAATAGTTTTTGACTTCGAAAATAGTATCTCTTCAACGGATACTGCAGCTATAAGGGGGCGCTTTAAATAGAAATATGCTGGAAAGTTATTTGAAATACACGAGATATAGTGTGCCTAGGTAGATATTTGAGAGTACAGTAAAACCTCTCTAACCGACCACCTCCACAAATCAACCACTCCCCTATATCGATCGCTTTATTTGGGCCCCAAACCATACCATTGTAACCTTATTCTAACTCCCTAAGCCGACCACCTCCCTAAATGGACCACTTAAAGCGGTCCCTTGATTTAGAGAGGTTTTACTATATATTTGGATATTGAATAGTACAGCACAGTACACATTTCATAGTAGGAAGAACTGCTAGTTTCTCTCAAAGATAAAATTTGTTAAATATAATATGCAACCTTACTTTGCTGTACTGTAAACGCTATATATAATTGTTCTAACTATGGAAGTATATCATAACTATGGTAGTATTTTGGATATAGTGCAAAACCATTATGTACTCATCAAAATAGCTTCACAATATGAGTTAATGGACTACAAAGCAAATGGTTAGAACACGCGAAATCTACGCGGATTAATTTATTAGTTTACCACGCCCTTACTCACTCCTTCAAAGTCCTTGCCCATCTGGTCCAGCAAATCGCGCAGTGATTGGATATCAAGCTACAAGAGAGTACTAATATCAAAAATGGCGCCAATAGGTCTAGCTCAGATCACTACGGACATCTGATAGCCTTGGAGAGCATAACCGATGATAAAACGATGGTGACGATTATACTCAAGTAATACAAACGATGATGATGATGACAATGATGAGTATAATCAAGTAATATAGACAGTGATGATGATGATGATGACGATGATGAGTATAATCAAGCAATACAGACTGATTTTTATAATCAAGTAATGCAAACGATGACGATGATTGCAATCAAGTAATACAGATGATAATGATGATGATGCCGCTGTGAAAACCATGTGTATGTCAGAGTTAGGATCTTAATGTGATTGTTGAATGAATTGTATACATAATTATTTGCTATATTGCAAAGAAATATACAGAATGAAGACATCTGAACGAAAGTAAATGTTGTTACACATGAGGAATCGTCTATATTCTCACAAGTCTCATCTCTCACATTTAGCGAAGCAGAATCCAATAAATATGCCATTGGACCCAGAAGGGGAATACTAAAACATAGGACAAGAGCTGTCATTGACACCTGGAAGGGGAATACTAAAACATGAGCCAAGAGCTGTCATTGACACCTGGAAGGGGAATACTAAAACATGAGTCAAGAGCTGTCATTGGCACCTAGAAGGGGAATACTAAAACATGAGTCAAGAGATGTCATTGACACCTAGAAGGGGAATACCTAAACATGAGCCAAGATCTGTCATTGACACTTGGAAGGGGAATACTAAAGCATGAGCCAAGAGCTGCCATTGATACTTAGAAGGGGAATACGAAAACATGAGCCAAGAGCTGTGATTGACACTTAGAAGGGGAATACTAAAACATGAGCCAAGAGCTGTACGTCACTGACACCTAGAAGTGGAATACTAAAACATGAGTCAAGAGCTGTCATTGACACCTAGAAGGGGAATACTAAAACATGAGCCAAGAGCTGTCATTGCTACCTAGAAATGGAATACTAAAACATGAGTCAAGAGCTGTCACTGACACCTAGAACGGGAATACTAAAACATGAGAGAAGAGCTGTCACTAACACCTATAAGGGGAATACTAAAACAGGAGACAAGAGCTGTCACTGACACCTAGAAGGGGAATACTAAAACATGAGCCAAGAGCTGTTATTGACACATAAAAGGGGAATACTAAAACATGAGCCAAGAGCTGTCATTGACACTTCGAAGGGGAATACGAAAACATGAGCCAAGAGCTGTCATTTATACTTAGAAGGGGAATACTAAAACATGAGCCAAGAGCTGTCACTGACACCTAGAAGAGGAATACTAAAACATGAGTCAAGAGATGTCATTGACACTTAGAAGGGGAATACTAAAACATGAGTCAAGAGCTGTCATTGGCACCTAGAAGGGGAATACTTAAACACGATGGGTGTGGACTATAGCCAGTCTGAATATCCCCCCCCCCCCCCATTCGGTACACTACCTTACCCACAGGTCAGAAGGTCATTATTCTATCCGGAAGGCCTCGGCCTAGACGCGGTTATAAATAATTACCAAACGTTTGTTTGTTTGTTTGTTGTTGTTTTACGTCCTAGCAACATCTAAGGTAATATCAGGACGGTTACTGACTTGTGACAGTGCGCACTCCTGGCGACTTTATAGTGCTGCCCCACTGGAAGACCAGGCTGTCAGCACCATGACTTGATATCCTACTCAGTCACATTATCCTGACACTGAGCCAACCAGTCTTACCAAACGTCAGTTGCTTTCAGTTTCAATGCTTACTACAAAATCATGAAATGCTTGAAGTAGATTACAATATTTTAATTTAGAATGGTCTCTACATGAGGAAATGGGACTATTACATGTACACATTCAAACAAAGCTACATTTACGTATGTACACCAAACATAGGTCTTGCTTGCTTTCTTTTTTAAAATGTCTTTACAAAAAATAAAGATAGCATCCTCACACTGCGCAGTAATTGTTAAAAAGTGCACCGGTATCAAAGTTGGATACGAAGGATCAAAGCTAGGTCGTATGTTGCTTCCGAAAATGTGATGCTTTCACCAGATTATGCGGCTTTAACGATGGCCATTTGCCATTTGTTGTAACAACACACTTGACAACACCAGGTGTGTGCAATAAAAGCCTGTTGTCATTAATCTGTCTCGTCTACAAATGTGACACCATTTGGCACAGCGTGGCTAAATTCAGCATTATGTGTTAGTCGGATTGGTTTGACATATTTGGATCGTGCACAGCACAACATAGGATTAGTCATACACTTGGTTTTTTTTAATGGGGGGAATGAAGACATAAATTGTGTAGATCGAAATCAGGAAATGTCCTTAATGTATGGCAAAAGCTATACTATATATAATATATATAGTATATATATATAATACATATAATATATATAGTATATATAATATATATAATATATATATACTACATATAATATATAATAATATTATATATATATATAATACATATATATTATATATATATATAAATTCTAAATCACCTATGCGGATGCATAGACATTATTATTAAAATGGCTATAGTGTTAACAATTGTAGAAAACATAAACCTCGTACTACTAAATTGTTAGGAATTCCCATATACCAAAATGACCATGTACATTAAAACGCGACGACCCAATGTCTTAACACAGTCAGATTAGTCATTATCAAGCTGGGAAAGACGATATATCATAGGTAGGGTGAGAAAGGTGATAATTGATTATCGTTGTTAGCTTCGGATTGAAGAATGTTAAGAATGGAATAAATCATGTTATATTTACATAGAGATTTCACCTGGAATAGAAGAGACAGGAAGCAATGCGATCAACTCAGATTGGAATGGAATCAAATACAACTTAATATTACCACTTACTGTTAAATATTATTTGTATCACACTAACACACTGCTTAAAAATCATATGAAGTGAAAAGTGGAGTAGAGTGGGGGTATACAATCTTGATGACAATTAAGTATGTTATTCACAGCTCTGTTGGCGGGTCTGTTGCCTTTTAGCATGTGGTCGATGTCATGAGTGAATCGCTCCAGTGGGGTGGTCAATGGATACGGCCGGCTGAAAGCACCGGCAACTCTGGCAGTCGCCAGCGGTGCCATGTGTTAGGGGGCACCAAATATAATTTCTAAAATATTCTAAATTTGTTTAAATTATAATTGTAAGGGTGCCAATGTTCGGCTTGCCTAGGACACCAGCAACCCTAGGGCATGCATTGATAATGGATATAAAGTATAGAAACAATGAGTCTTTTCTTCTTTTTTTGTGTGGTCCATTAGTTGTTTAAGCAGGGGACATTTCAGTCATAGACGACTGGTCTTCCTCATTCCACTGCTGGTCGATAGAAAGCCCGAGCCTACACTTTTACCGACCCAAGGGATTTTTAACCTCCCACACCACATAGACATGGTATGAGAGCAACCGGCCTTTGATGACGCTGTACGTTATACACAGCGGTCATTTACTGCCATTTTACTTTAATTAGTTTTAATTATAACATTGTACCTTTTGGACGGCTACTCATGGTGAGGTATCATTAAAAGAACAACCATGATTTGCTTTATTACCCAAACTTACTTCAACAACACTTGCCTGTGTTCATGTTAAGTGTATTAAATCTCACACAGATGTAAGCAGAAGTATGGTAGTATTTTGGTTAGGACACAGGAGCATCACAAGTTGATCAAGTTACAACATAGGAGTTAATAGACTACCAAGTATAATGCTTATATACAGCGTCACTTCACTCAGTACTCACTTCTTCAAAATCCCTGTTCATCTTGCTCATCAATTCTCTCAGTGCTTCTATATCAAGCTATAATTGGAGCAGCAACAAATACAGCTCCAAATGTGTAATACATACCACAAACAAGATAATGATACAACTTTGCAATAGATATAATAATAATAATAATAATAATAATAATAATAATAATAATAGATTTTAGGCATTTTGAGAACAGCAACAACAAGTAATAATAATAAATTAGTAATTTAGAGAACAGCAACTACAACAATAATAGTTTCTCTCTCTTTTTATAGACATGTGGACTTCATGATTAAAGCTGCATAGTCCGATGAAGCATCACATTTTCAAAATCAAAACAATTATCTAGATTTGATTCTATATATCTAACTGAAATACTGATACACTTATTATTTGTCATTAAGTATTTGTTGCCACATAGAAGGGAACGCTGAGTCGATTTAATAGAACCTGTTATTGCAGAGTTTTGGCGTGCTTGCCAAAATTATTTTGACATGTTTATATTTCAAATATCTCAAAAGGTAGCCATTTCAATTAAAAGTTACTTCAAACTAAAGTAAGGTAGATTATAATGATCAATTTAATATACTTATCTCAGAAAAATGTCAGAAACTCAAGACCATCGGACTATGCACCTTTAGCCACAGGCGTATTTACAAAATGAGAAAATATCTTGCTAATCACTAACAACATACACGTGCCTATTAGTATTACTGACACAGTCACTTATGGATGAGTGGAACGCGTTCCCACTTATTAGGTGTTCTGTCAAATATCTCAGTTATTCTTTCTAGGAAGTAACCAAATCGTGACTACAAGAATAATGCTCATTTCCACGGTCATATAGTCACTAATCGCTGTTTGTCTTTGTTGTGACGACATACTCCATAACACTAGATGATTTCTGCAGTAGGCCTAAAGACCTATTGTCATTAGGGCCTACTCTTTGCCATTCATACACGCGAATTCACTTGGCACGGTCTAGCTATTATGTGACCGGTTCCAAAATGACATTAGTCAAGCTGGTTTATTTCAATATTGAGCTTTGACTGCATGCTGAGTGCATATACAAGGCCACCTCATGAATTAGTAGTGCCTTGACAGGAAGCTATTGCCAGTTGCAATAAACACCAGTTTGGTTTCGTCAGTCTGGTACCACGGAAGGTAAACCTCCATTTTCAGGCAGGAGGACGACTAGATAAAGGATTCACGCAGTACATGGGTGAATAGCAACCCTATATAAAAACGGTCGAAAAAGCGGGTTAATGAAATGAGAGCCTAATTTCACAATCTAAGAAGCAACCTTTATTCTTTGCTACCTTTGAGTTGAAAAATATAATAAAATAGCTAGTTTAATACAATTTAAAATTGAAATCGACGGCCAATATATGTAGCCATTTGATCATGGAACCACAGTTCCATACTAAAGCTATTTTCGCCCGTATTTACACTACGTTGTCATTCACCATGTACTACAAGCACCGGGTGAATTTTTTATCTAGAGGACGACTGGATTGTCAGCCAGGGGCCCAGATCATACCACCTCCGGTATAGAAAGTTTGTTTGTTGGGGTTTACGTCCTGGCAACATCGATGGTCATCGCAGGACAGGTAGCGACTTGCAACAGTGCGCACTCATGGTCACTTTATAGTGCTGCCACCACGGGGAGACCGGGCCACCGGAACCATGACCCCGATATCTCATTCAGTCAGATTATCCTGATACTGAGTAAACCAACACCTGGCCGATCATATTACTGTTGTCAATCAGGCTAGGTAGTGGTAAGATTAAATTGTTTACACCAGTGGTTTTGCTCGAACCCACAACCTACTCCAAGCACAATAAGGAAAGAAATCACATATTTTTAAGTGACAAGGACAATGTCAATATACATGTATATTATAATTGTATACTACACCATAACAGTCTATATGTTACACTCACTTTGCTTTCTTATCTTAGTAGAATTTGTCCTCAAACTGTTGGTAAAGCTGTGACCAAATGAAAGCTTACTAGTATTAGCACCCACACTGACTGACACTGATAAAGAGCTAACGGACCCTACTCCTGGTTCACGCCTACAGGGTTGGTATTCGTCGAATAACTAATTTATAAATATGCTAGACCGCTAATATATTATAATTCGAAAATTGAAGAACGACGAGATTTAAATTTCGCAAAGTGCTTTCATGCAAACCTTAATTAATATATGTATTAGGCCTAATATTACTGGTTTTATTATTTGCTTACAACTTTGCACGGCATAGGAATGTTTGGAGTATACTTCCCAAAGTTAATCTGGTGCTTCATCTAATTATAGGAATTGAATAGTTGGCGGTTGGTGTGGTGGACTTAATGATGGGAGGTTATAGGTTAAGCCTGGGTGCTGTTGATCGGGAGCACTAGTTGAATGACATCAACCCCCAAATCAGTACTGCGAAGTGCTTCAATTCGTAATGCAAACCCACCCATTGTAAATACGCCTACTGCCCTGACGCGTCTAGCCGGCCGAGTCGTCAACTCAAGTTGGTTATGTGATTAACTTGTTTGTACTTGTGGAATGGACGGTCGAAAATCTAACACTAAGGCTAAAACAAACAAAAAATGGTAATCGTCCCCGCCTGTGCCTGAAAAATCGCCCGCCCCTCATATTCTTTTTAATAATTTTTTGTTAACTGTTAAAAATGCGTCGGACTAGCAGCAATTCAACTTTTGTATAAATGGTTAAGCCATTGGTTTGACTCGGTCAGGGTTCGAACACAGGAGTTCAAATGCCATGACTATCAGAAAGGGAGGCGGCCGCTCAACTCATTAGGCCATCGTGTCTGGCTACGTACTACGTCTGTCAAAAATTGAAAATAAAAACTGCCCGCCCGACCCTGATTTTGATTTCAAAAGGACGATCACCAATTCTTTTTATTATTTGGCCTAACAGCGAGAACAATGTCCAACCCACCAGACACCTCACGTAGGTCGACCTGAGCCGTTGGCATGTGGCGTCACAGGTCACGTGGTTTTGTAACGTAGCCTACATGCAAATTCTCAACAGGAGGTGGACTTTGCTCAAGAAGCATTCACAATTGTCAACATTGTCATGGGCTTACAAACCCTTACACTGAGAATGAGCGTGGCAATGGTTGTTGTAGTTGTACGCTTTTAGAAATGTGTTCAGATTTTAAACAGAATTACTCCCTAGCCGCGTACACGTGGACATACATCCTTATATATCTTTACATATCTAACCACAGAAACGTAGAAATGTCTTATAACATAATTCCATTGACTGGTAATTCTATATCTGGTACATTATTTATATTTATAGTCAATTCTCACGACTGGTATGGAAGTGTATGTCTGTTATTAATGCACTTAGCAGTCAATTGCTATTCTGTTGAGATCCATGTGTACATACCAACCATGTGAATGAAAATAAATCAAATAAATACAAATCGGACGGTAATGCATATCTTTACTCAAATTAAAGTGAAAAAAACCATCAACCCATCAACTTACAAAATGAATACTTTGCACTGACCTAACAAAATCAGATGCCTTTCAAAATGATATTTAGTGCATAGAATCTCATCCTATACGTGTTGTCCATTCAGCAATATGCTCAAAACTATGCTGTGATAATATATAAGTGAAATACATGCTGTTATATCAGGAAAGACAAGAAATCTTACAAATTGGCATCAACTTACGAATGCTTTTCAAATATTTCTACAGCCTATACTTTTAAACATTAGTGAATTTTTTTTCTTTCAAAAGGAGCCTATTATAAGAGGTACAAATTATGTGAAGTCCTTCCCCCTAGGTTTAGAATACTGTCCTCTACCAGCAGTTATCATGCAATACGTTAACTTACGAATTCGTCAACTTACGAAACGCAATAGACAGGTGTTAAAAGTCTGCACTATACTGAATGAGTCAAAGCTAAGCTAATGAATGACTCATACAAGCACATTCAAATGTAAGTAATTCTACCTCTATGACAATTCCCATGGTATATAGTGATGGCCTTTCTCTAAAGTATTTGTAAACATGGATAGAATGGATAATTGATAGTATTGGAACATTGTCTTTGTATATAGAGTCAAGGAATGTATATCATAGTTTGCCTGAGTGGTAATAGGTTTAGCTCTCATAGGATATAACAGTGATATTTGGATCAAAAGATGCATTTCGTAAGTTGATGGTTTTGTGCGTTTTGTAAGTTGATGGTTTTGTGCGTTTCGTAAGTTGATGGTTTTGTGCGTTTCGTAAGTTGATGGCCTTAGAATCTAAATCTGTTTCAAACAGCTAGTGGCTATTTAATATTTATTCACAAAGTTTTCTAATATTGAAAGAATATAAAAATCCAGCTTTTTGGAAGAAATTGATAATTAGTGACCATAGACTATGTCGAAATGTTAAGCATATCCTTAAGCTTGGGCCAAAAATAAATATCTTGGTATATATTGTCCTGCTCTTGGCACTAAATCAATACCTAGTGGCTGGAGGCTATGTCCAAATTTTAAACACATGGTACCTCTTTCAACATTAATATAACGATGTGTTTATTACTGTGCCTAAATACAAATGGTATTTTCCATTTCAGTTTGAGATATGCCACCTAACCACACTCCGACTCAGGAAACAAGGGTCAGAAATGCTTTGAGGAAGAAGAGAGACCCAGTGTACTTGCACTGTTTACTCAGATTTCAGGGATAGCTATGGTGTAACTGAACTTCTCATTATGGATTCATATTAAACTATGAAAATATGATGGCAAGGATTGCATATGACCAATGCAATTTAGACTTAGATAAGTTCATGTCGATTTAGACGAAATAAGGATTACCTTTAGGTTTTTGTCCTATTGAGATATTTCGAGTGATTGTGGGTAGGGTATTGATCCCAATAAATATATAATCCCAAAACTATGTGTAATTGCTTACTGCATGTAGAGATAGGTTACTACAGGTAAGACTGTTATTCATATAAGCTAGTATTCAAAAAAGTGTCTTCTATGGCCTTCCAGAGCCATTTTGATATTCATGATACCTTGCATCAACTTACGAAACACATTATAGTTTAAAGAGTATCTAAGTATTTGTATGCAAATTCTGACTAAGATTTACGGTATATGACTCAGCAATGTATTTGCTTTAGACTGTAATAATGATGTATATATAGGAGTTTATCTATGTTAAGTGACGGACAAAACTAATAAAAAAATCATATGATGGCAACTTTGATGACAACTAGTTTCTTAATGCATTGTAATTTGTGAAAACAAAATCATTTTGAAAAAGGATACCATCATAATATACCATTTCCTCAGTTTTGTAGCCAAGTTTATGCTTACAACCAATTTGGTCATAATACAAAATACCATCAACTTACGAAACGTATTTTCTATTGAACCCCTGTGATATTATTATAATTCTCATAGGCGCTTTGTAAAATATTCTGATGAAACGCATTGGTGGGGGAATGCAAATGGTCTATAATGGTAAATGGTATATAGTGCCAGGTGCATGAATGTATTTATGTAGTTGCTGGTGATCCTTTACTTATGGTTAATAGTCATTATGTATTAGGCAGATAGTGTGAAAGAGGCACTAGAGATAGTGTGTGAGGGGCACTTGGAGCTATACTCACTACCCCCTCCCCCCTCTGTTAGCCACGAATCACCACACACTCAGCTCAGGCAGGTGGTGGCCAAGCAGCCACACCGCATGGTGGTGGTGGGCAGATCATGGTAGCCATGGTGACACAGGAATGCTTGATGTTCATTGGTGGAACTGTAAATGCTTGATTCTCATTGGAGAACATGGTCAGGTGGTATGTCATACCAGATCCATGTACCACTATAAATAATAAACCTGAGGGCATTGTCTCTCGCTACTTTCATTCTTTATACTCTTCCTTTCCAGCCGAGGACTTTACAACTTGTTATATACCACTGAAAAGCCCATTTCTTGTACTTTAAGCGTATTTCTGTTATTTAATATAATATGCAGTTTGGAAAACGCAATAACAGTTGATATAAGATCAATTTTGAAGCACTAGATTGGAAAATTATTTATATTTTTTCAAAAGTGAAAAAGATAGAGGAATTCAATGTAAATGCCTATGTCAAGAGCAAAGGTTGAGTAATGGCATCGTTAATATGCATGTAGGAAAATAATGAATAGAGATGAAATGAGGCGATTCTATGATATTTCTGATGCGTGTCGTAAGTTGATGGTCAAAATAA
The DNA here is from genome assembly GCA_030323885.1 of Branchipolynoe longqiensis. Lineage (NCBI taxonomy): Eukaryota > Metazoa > Annelida > Polychaeta > Phyllodocida > Polynoidae > Branchipolynoe > Branchipolynoe longqiensis. The sequence goes on from CM059188.1 coordinate 34,164,229, forward strand.
GATTTTATTTTTAAACCTCTCTACAGGCTTAACTCCTGGAATTTAAGGAGGCATTTTTTTTTCTGGATAGCCTGATGTTATATATTTTCTGATAAATAAATGAAAAACGTGATACTGGTAAGTCACTTTTTTTTAAATGCACACCAGTCACGAGAATCGACCATATATATATAAATAAGTATTCTATGTAAATAAATACTATGTTAGCATAGGAAATTCTAAAAAGAGTTTTGAGATAGATGAGATAATCGCTTGTTTGATTGATTAATTAATAATAATGATAATGTTATACATATATTATTATTAATTAATTAATCAATCAAACAGGCGAGTATCTGATCTATCTCAAAACTGTTCTAGAATGTCCTATACTACCATAATATTTATTGCTTGTCCTCAAAATCCAGAAAGTAATGCTATTCTGTGTTTGTTTGTTGTTTTACGTCCTAGTAACATTTAAGGTTATATCAGGGCGGGATATTATATGAATGAAAATATAAGCATGGTATGTAATAGTATGCGTGGGAAGATCGGCCATCACTGTAACATTCTATTTTGTACACTTTTTGGGGTAAGTGTGGGGCGGTTATGAAAAGGTGTGCTCTTTGTACATTTGCCCTAATGTTGATAATTGTGAATGACAACCTGCCACTGTACAGTGCTCCAAATTGTTGACAGTCCGTTGTCAGCATGCCTGTGATATTTTATTAACTAGGGGCGTTAAAGTGATTGTGTGTTAAAATAGCTTAATCCCACCGATACATTGTCGGCGAAAACAAAATGAGTAGAATTCGGCAGTACTACGAGGAGGTTTGGTTCGATCTGGGAACAGACCAGAGGGGTGTGAGGGTGTGTGTGCGTGCGTGTGTGTGGCTGGAGATTGGGTGAACACACTCCCATACGATTGGTTGTTGGGGTTTTATGTCATGGCAACATCTATGGTCGTATCAGGACAGGCTATTATATGAATGAAAATATAAGCATGGTATGTAATAGTATGCGTGGGAAGATCGGCCTTAACTGTAAATTCTATTTTGTACACTTTTTGGGGTAAGTGTGGGGCGGTTATGAAAAGGTGTGCTCTTTGTACATTTGCCCTAATGTTGATAATTGTATAATTGTGAATGACAACCCGCCACCGTACAGTGCTCCCAATTGTTGACAGTCCATTGTCAGCAAGCCTGTGATATTTTATGAACTAGGCGCGTTAAAGTGATTGTGTGCTAAAAATAGCTCAATCCCACCGATACATTGTCGGCGTAAACAATATGAGTAGAATTCGTAACACATTCTCGGCAGTACTACGAGGTTTGTGTCGATCTGGGAACAGACAAGAGGGGTGTGAGGGTGGGTGTGTGTGTGTGTGTGTGTGTGCGTGCGTGTCTGTGTGTGGGTGTGGGTGTGTGCATGTGTGTGGCTGGAGATTGGGTGAACACACTCCCATACGATTGGTTGTTGGAGTTTTACGTCATGGCAACATCTATGGTCGTATCAGGACGCATACCGACTTGTGACAGTTTGCACTCATGGCGACTTTATAGTGCTTCCCCATTGGGAGACCAGACCACCAACACCATGACCTGATATCCCACATTATCCTGACACTGAGCCAACCAGTCCTTGCCCTATCCAAATAATGTCAAGCGCCAGGCTAGGAAGCGACAATTATCAATTTTCAAACCATTGGTTTGATTAGACCACGGTTCGAACCCCACGATCTATCAAAACGGGAGACGGGTGCTCTACACACACTCCCATATGTAGAATCACATGATTAACAATGTAAGCGGTCTTTAACGTCTTAACCTTTCTGCGGCACTCGCCCAGTGCTTAGTGGCTAAAGTTCAGCCAATTAAAGATTGAAATGGATCTACAGTAAAGTCTAGCATTGGATGACTTAAAGTTGGTTTTGAGTTTCTGTCATTTATATATAGGCTGATCATTACAATCTATCTTACTTTAGTTTGAAGTAACTTTGCTTTAATATGACTAACTTATTGAGATATTTGAAGTGTAAACATACAACATTGCTTTGGGCATGCTTGTCAAAACCATAAGGCTTCAGCAGTAACAGCTTCTATTAAATTGACTTTTATGTAGCACCAAATGCTTAATAAGTGAATCAGTATCTAAGTTAGATATGTAGGTTCAAATCCATATTCAGGGATGAAAATGGACTCCAGGAAAAAAGCGGAAATGTGGATATTCACCCATAGGTTTAGCACTGTCAGGGAATCGCGGAAAACTTCCGGAAGTCAGGTTTCATATATATTGGTATATGCTGATAGTGCTGCGCCGTTTGAAGCACGTATTAGTAGTATACGCTGATAGTGCTGCGGTTTCTGACGGATGGTGCTGCGGGATTGAAAAATCCCGGAAATCCGCGGAATCGCGGAACTCTTTCATCCCTGCATATTAGTGATATTTGAGAATGTGATGCTTTCATCAGACTATGCAGCTTTAATGCTGAACCCGGCCTTCCCCACTCCTCTCACCTATACCTACAACACAGGAAGGTGACTGTGGGGGGCAGTAGATATGACGGCGCATGTACTGGTACTCCAGCAGGTTACCATGTGCTCACAGGTGTATGCAAACAGCAGTAAACATACCATACTGGATACACACACCACAGGTGGTTGCAAGGTGGAGGAGGACTCATGTTGGTGAAATCAAATGTACTCCCACTCCTAGTCTTAGCCTTATCATAGGGGCTTACCAAACAGAACCTATCTTTTACTGAAGTATCTACGTCCATGGAAAAGCTCCGAGAGTGGTACTTATAAGCATATCTTCTCATGTATTTAGAATATAATAACTTACTGAACCAATAATGAATATTTTATTCCCGGCCAGTAGTGAGGGAGTTCATTCTTTTGAAACTGAAGTAGGCTATAAATAACATGCCTCGCCCAATTAAAGCAGTGCATTGAAATAGGTATCATCCTAGCCTGACTAGTGCACATACTGGTGACACTGAAATGTACATCCATGAACTTTCTAATTCATTAGTTTGAAAAGGATATGCACATATTAAGTTCGGTGATAATAAGAAATGGCATAATAATTAGTATAACTTGTAAATGGAGATAAGAAACATGAACGCAATGTGATTAATAATACCATGACCATCAGTAAAAACTATTAAACACTTCATATGAATTGCAGATATGGTATTCATTAAATACATATCTAATAAATAGAAATACATCAAAATGTACATATCATCCATCTATAATCTAGTTAATTAGGCCACACATGGGAAAGCCTTTAATTGCACTGTAGATACTTACGTTTTGGAGATCTGTTTTCAAATTGTCAATGCCTGGTCGCAGTGATGGCACATCAGCCTGTAAGAAATGCAATCAGAATTATCTTTACATATAAAATAAAGCCAGCGGAAATGAAAGTACCCTTAAATAACAACTCCAAAGAACCAACAACCAAAAGACCATCGTAGTGGGAAGATAGTGCGAGTGCATGCTGAACATATGGAATTTCACGGTAATGTTCGTTTCCTGTAATGTGTCATTACCATGCTGAAAAAACAACTGAACCTAAATTTAGGTTCCTATAACTATAGGTATTTGGTTCCGATCAACTGTTTCACAGAACCAAAAATCATTACCGATGAGTTCCCATGAGTGCTGGGACACGGAACACAAAAGAATGTGTTTCCCATACAATTTTTAATCCTATAGGTTGATATAGTCTGTGAGATTCTTGTAAAATATAGGAACCAAGCCACCCAGCTTAAAATTGGTTGGTTGTTGGGAGTTTTACGTCCTGGAAACATCTAAGGTCATATCAGGATGGGTACCGACTTGTGACAGTGCACGCTCATAGTGTTGCCCCTTCACTTCATAGTGTTGCCCCCGTGGAGGACCAGGCTGCCAGCACCATGACCTGATATCCCACTCAGTCGCATTATCCTGACACTGAGCCAACCAGTCCTTTCCCTATCCTAATAATGCCAAGCGCCAGGTTAGATACCGAGAAGTATCAATTTTATATGTCATTCGCTTTACTCGGCTGGGATTTAAAGTTTGCTAATGAAGCTCTTCAAAAGGCAAGAGAAAATCTTTTTTCTTTAAAAAAGACAGAAAAATGAATTTAAAAAAGTAGAGCGAAGAGAAGGGGGGGGGGGGGGGGTCTGCTCATACTCATATGGATTTTAATTAGCAAAATAAAGTACATTTACCAAATGATTTAAATACACCCATCTGTGTCATTTATAATACAGGGCCTTCAAAGGTTCAAAAGTGAAAATAACCACGTAGAAAAAAAATGAAAGCGGGGAAATAAACAAACCCGCCATAATTCACAACCTTCATGAGAGGGGCGGGGGGGGGGGGGGGGGGTGGGAGGGGGGGTGGGGGCGTCAATATAGCTTCCTGCTTTACAATCAATCCTTTGAGAGTAATGAGAATCGATTCAGTCGGACATGCAGGTGTGAGATGATTAATTAATGACTCGTTTGCAGACTATCCAATAACCCGTATCTATTTTATTGTACCAATACACTATCAGATTGGTATGTGTGTATGGGGGGGGGGGGGGGGGGGGGGGGGGGGTGAAGGTTGACCAAAAGAAATCGTCGATAGATACCATGACGCGAAAACATAATATTGCACAAATGTAATTATGATTTCCCGCCCTTCACTAGAAATACCCCTGTGCAGAATTAGCCTTTGCTCGAGTTGTAAATAACTCAAGTATTTCCGAGGGGCTAGCAGTATAAGGGGGGCTAGCAGTGTAAGTGGGAAATGGCATCCACGTTTAGTACAGTCACGTGTGAAAAAAGTGCATGTCTATTCCCATGATTAAAGTGCAAAGCAAACATACATCCAACATCATGAATTGTGCTTACATATAAAAGCATATATTATATATAATAGGGGGTTGAAAACTGGCGAGACCGAATTAGTAACAGGTCAGTCACATATTATATATATATAAGTCACCATGAGCGTGCACTTTCCATATATATATATTATATATATATATATATATATATATATTATATATATATATATATATATATATATATATATATATATATTAAAACCTATTCAACAAACCACCTCCACAGATCGACCACTCCCCTATATCGATTGCTTTATTTGGGCCCCAAATGATTGATTGGTGGTTGCTTTACGCCGTGTCGGCAGCATAGGCCATATTCACGACGATAAATGTTTGTTTTTTGTTTAAACCATCACTTTTACATGTAAAAGCAGACAATCAAGTAGGTGCTAAGGGACACTCATTAAATTAGAAAGCTCACAATCATATATTTGTGGTCAAGGGAAACAAATTCCCATAGAAAAAGAAAGGTTTTATTAATAATTGATAGAATTTATTTAGTAAACTATATGAGGTGGTACAGTCCAGCTGCCCTCAAAAAGGCTAAAATGTTTTCTTGTTTTACTTTAGTAAAAAGGTCATGAATACTGTCTGCAGTGTAGAATTGTTGGCACCAGGCCAAAAAATCAACGCAACTTAGTAAAAATGTGTTTGAGTGTCAGCAGGGACTGACACCCAATACATTCAGGGGGAGTTTAACCCCTTGAGCAGAAAAGCATGTGTAAGCCACGAGTGCCCAATATGGCAGCGGCTAAGGACCGCTTGGTCCCGCCGACCTCCCGCATGAGTCTGTGGTGGTTTTCCCACAGATGGTTCAATTTCTTTAAGTTTATTAATGTTTTCGTCCCAGTCATGTTGCCATTTGGATTTTATGCAGGTGGCTATTAGTGGTTTCAGATCAGAGTGAGGGATCAGACACGGTTCAAGATCACAATTCAGGGCCTTCTTCGCAGCCCGATCCCCTCGTTCGTTTCCTTGTATGCCGGCATGGCCAGACACCCAGCAGAGGTGGATGTCATACCCATCTGTTGCCAGTTGGTTCATTTTATAAATGACTGTTGCTAGAATAGGGTGATTCGTTATCACTCCAGCAACAGCCAGGAGGCAAGAGAACGAATCACTGTATATAACATAGCTAGTGTGGTTGGATACCTCGATATACTCCAACGCAAGAAGGAGTGCTTGGGCTTCGGCAGTGAAAATCAAGCTCTGATCGGGCAAGCGTACGCCAAATTTTCCCGTCGGCAGACTGCCGCAACAGCTACCCAGCTTTGGTCTTTCGAAACATCAGTGTGGATGGAGAGGTGGTCTGCAAACTGGCATTGAATCTCTGCATGCAGTCCTTGGTACTCGAGTGGATGTGTCCCAGACTTCCTCAGTTCCGTGAGTCGGAGGATAACCGATGGCTTCCTCAACGACCACGGGGGATGTTCTGGGACTTTGGCATCCTCCAACACATCCAAATCCACGCCCAAGGCCTCCAAATGAGGTTTCATTCGGAGCCTCAGTGGCCGGATGTAATTCGGCCTGGCTTCATACCTGGATTCGTCATGTTGCTCGAATAGACAATTGTGTGCCCCGAACGACCGCCCATACAATAGCATTGTAACGATTTTTAAAGAACTTCCTAAACCGACCACCTCGGTCCCAGTCGGTCCCAGGGTTCGTCGATTTAGAGAGGGTTTACTGCATACATGTAGAATACACAAATGTGGAGCAAGTGGTACAGGCGTGAGGCAAATCCAGGCGAGGAGAAACAAGCCAGGTGGCAGCACCAGGCGAGGTAGAAGGCCTGACCAGTTGCTTGAGTAGATGAGTGTCATTAGTTGTGTAGTATCAGTTGGTGTGAACTGACTACATAGTTCAAGGGTAATCGGTTTCCGGATAATTATACTCGTATAATTGCTTATACAGAACATATATATAACTGACTTATATATATATACACATATAATATATGCTACATCCTTCCAGTGTCTGCTGTGTCTTATAATGATGTGAGGCCGGCCCAACCTTCCATAGGTCCCACACTACACGAGCTGTTTCGGCAGGGCCACGATCCCATCAATAAAATCAACTTTTCCCGCCCGTGGTCGACCTGGTTGTTTATTTGTAATGTCGACTGGGGCCCAGAGACCAGTATTCGTCTGCTGAGCGCGGGGCCGTCTGGACGCTACACAACAGAGGTCAAACATAGGTCAATCTCCTGTTGTTTAGGACTAGCTTATTCACGAGCACATCTAGGTACAAGATTCACCCCGTACTGCTGCAGTAGGGGTGCAAACCAACCCTATGTAAAAGGTGGCGAAAATGCGGGTCAAAGAATTGAGAGCCTAATTTCACAATCTAAGAAGCAACATTTATTCTTTATGTATTATTGAGAGCCTGCTACCTTTGAGTTGAAAAATATAATATAATAGCTAGTTTAATCAGATTTAAAAGTTAAATCGACGGCGTTCTGCGGCCGCCATCTTGTCTTTTTGCATTCTCTCCCATTTCACCAACTCTGTGCCTACATGGGTAGCCATTTGATACTGGAGCCACAGTTTCTAGGTGATGTTCCATACTAACGCTATTTTCGCCCGTATTTATATAAGGCTGATCTTCACCCGTGTACTACAAGTACCGGGTGAATCTTTTATCTAGAGCATATCCAGTCAGGGCGTTCTAGAATACATTTGGTCGTGCACTACAGTGGCACTATAAGCAACCTTGTAACACTATCTACATGTGTAGCAAATATGGAATGAGGAAGGCTTACAGTAAGAAATCAGAGTTGTCCCTTCTGTGAAAAGCTCCCCCCTATTCACTGCAGATATTCCAACAATTGCTAAATTAATACAAGACACAAAAACCAATTGATCAAACACAGTTCGTTCATTTGCTAAGATTGAGCAATGTAAATAAACTACAGAAAAATATTAGTCCAATGTTTGCCAGAAGGAAATATGGAATATAAGCTGCCGTGGGTAACAAAGTACAGAATGTGTCCATTTCGGCCGATACATCGACTGGATGTGTTAATATAATTGGTCCCTAAGTGGAATATACCTTAAACTACATATCACTTACTGAATAAAGTATTCAACCGATGTAACTAATCAAACCAAGAGCGTGGAATGTGGCTTAGTCTTCACACACTCAACCCGGTGATACTAGTTATCAAACCTAGTAAGGTGTACCTGTTTACCATGCTCGTATGTAACCATAGGCTCACACAAACCCACAGATCTCTACACACGTTGTGTCATGTACACAAAAGAGACAATAAAGTGAGCTAAAACCCTACTTTCACATCGAGGTCAATGTGAAGATTGCTCTCAAAATCCGTCACACTTAAATTTGCATAGCCCGATGGTCTTGAGTGTCTGCCAATCTTGGAGAATAAATATATCAGGTTGATATTTATCATCTACATTAAGTTTGAAATAACTTTGATTAAGAATGGCAAACTTTGGCGATATTTGAAGCGCAAACATGCTCATTTATCTTTGGTGTGCATGTAAAGATTCTGACACCATAGGTTTCAGCAGTAATGGGTTCTATTAAAGCTGCATAGTCCGATGAAATATCAAATTTTCAAAACCAAACCAATTATCTACATTTGATTTTACATATCTAACTTAGATACTGATGCACTTATTAAGCATTTGTTTCTGCGTAGAAGGCAATACTAAGTCAATGTAACAGAACCTATTACTGCAGAAGTCTATGGTGTCAGAGATTTGGCAAGCTTGCCAAAACTAACTTTCCATGTTTGCACTCAAAATATCTCAAAAGTTTACCATTTAAAATAAAAGTAACTTTGAACTAGCGTAAAGTAAATATTAGTGATCGATCTAATATATTTATCTCAGAAAAAATACAGAAATTCAAAACCATCGGACTATGCAACTTTAAATTGACTTACTATCCCCTTCTATGAGACAATAAATGCTTAATGAGTGCGCCAGTATTTAAGTTGAATATGTAGATTCAAATCAAAATATAAGTGTTTTTGTTTCGAAAACACGATGCTTTCATCAGACTATGCAGCTTTAAGCTTTTTTTGTTAGCCGTGGGGGTGGGGTGTTTACATCCTAGAAACATTTACGGTCATATCAGGACAGAGTCCAATTTGTGATAGTTGCACATTCATGGTGACTTTAGTGTTGTCCCACTGAAAGACCAAACCATGGGCACCCTGACTCGATATCCGACTCATTCAACATTGACCTGATACTGAACCAACCAGTCCGTGCCTATCCTATCCGAGTGGCAGGCCATGTAGTGACAACTATGAATTAGAACTCACGATCTCCCGAACGGGAAGCCAGCCAGTGCGTTTACCGGCCATCCCGTCCGGTGATAATTAAGCAACGGCGGGTGCTCGACCTGGACTATATCAACAATCGGCTGACAAGGTTAATGGTCTGTCCCCCCCCCCCCCCCCCCCCCCCCCCCCCACCTTCCATGGTCTGTTCCCATCCTCCCATGAATATATCAGCGGGCAACACCCACTGAAGTGACAGTGCACGATCATGCAGGTGTGCATAAGTCAACTGAAGTATGTGCACTGAATTTTAAACAAGTACATGCCACCCCCCCACACCCACCTGAAAAAAAGTGCACTACTAGAAACCTGTGATTTCCATTTCTAAATTACCACTAAGCCTAAATTACCATATTTGATAGCCGGATGAGAATTCTGGAGGGCATTGAGAGCAGTATGAAAGTCCTAATCATTCCCCTTCCCCAATATAGTTTGCATTTTCAAATGAGGGGAAACGGGAGACGGACGCTCAACTAGGGATTAGAATTAGTCTTGATGGATCAATCAATCAATAGTTCCGTCCTCTAGTCGAGGGTTGGATGCAATGGTTCTCCACTTGTCCCGATGGTGTGCTGTTCTGATAGACTGTGAATAATTCAAGCCTGTCTACTGTGAAATATTTGTAAACCATGATGTTCTTGGTCTCCCTCTCCCTCTGCTGCCATTCACCTTCCCTTCCAACAATGTACGGTATATTGAACTCTGACGAATGATGTGGCCAAAATATATAAGTTTCTTTGTCTGTATAGATGGATAGTTTTCAATATTTGATCCTTGCTCATTTCACAACTGCCAAAAAGGAAAGACGAGGTAAAGCAACTTAAAATGAGCTGAAGCATTACCTTTAAAGGGACAGGAACACACCATCACAACTTTATTATCTCTTAAATAACAAGATTGAATATGACAATCCATACTCTTGAGGGAAAAAACACCTGAAGAATTACATAGGGCTCAATCAAGACTGGGGGTGCCAGTTGTCAAGAGGTGACTAGTAGTAGTACTAGTAGGGTCATTCATCTCTAATGACCCTACTAATAGGGTCATTCAGCTCTAATGACCCTACTAATAGAGTCATTCAGCGCTAATAACCCTCCTCAGCTATTTGAGTGTTGTATGCCGGACAATACTTACATGGTTGAACAGCTTTTCTCTATTATATAGATTGAAACCTGAATAGACTCATGGGCTACTATTTATAGAAATTGGCTAAAAAGAAGCTCTTCACTGCAATACAAGTCCCCAATTAGAGTATCCCAAAACGTACTTTAACTAACAGTGATTTTAAAACCATTTGAATACGCCCTGTAACCTATGTAATCCCCACTTACACATCCCCTATTTGATTTCACATAATGGGTTATTTGAACCCAGTATGTCGGGAACTGATCTATCCAGGATAATTAGACCGAATGTGTCATGAGTAATGTTAGTAGTTTCCTAAGTGCAATTCAAATGAATGTTCTAGAGTGGAAATATTGTCTTTAGCTGTAGTGAATTTTCATGCAAAGCATATATATAGTAAAGTCAAGTGATCAGCTGTTTAAGGATCTCATACTTGGATAAATAGAGATGACGTATAAGAGGATGTCAACAGTAATACATTACCTCATTTAGTTCGTCTCGCATGTCTGCGCATGATTGTTTCACATTGTTCACTTCGGTCATCATTTCTTCTACAAGGGACATCAACTGTGGAGGTAAAGAACTCACATTACTCACAAATTCATATTCACCTGGAAGGAATATAGCGTATGACATTAAAAGCATAATTATATTGTAAACTACGATTTCATATGCACGGAAGCGGCATATCACATGCGTTAGCCGGAGGCGGGGGATCAAGAAAATGAATTTAAACACATAAACATAATTCCATGTATGCAGGAGCAGCTGTGGTTTTGCATGTGGTTGTGTGTGCGGTAAAGGCCCTGTCACACTATGACGTAAGTGTAGGGAGAACGTATGCAAATTTCGGCCCAAGTTGAACGTGGATGCAGCGTAGTTGATGAGAGCGTAACGTCGGTAAAGCATAGTGATAGCGTCGTTCAACGAGAGAGGACAACGTAATTACGCTGACGGTACATTATTAACGTCATTCGTTCGCCTGAACTACGTTGCTTTACGTTACCTTATGTCATGAAATGTTGGCGAAACGCTGAACATACGTTGGACATACGTTCGGCGTATGCTCTCCTGACGTTCCCATTACGCCGCGTGGATGTTTCCACCGGCTTTACTGTGGGTCAACGTAGTGACCAGTGTTTTAATAACGTCCGTCTAACATCATCGACATTTGTCGAACGCGTACAGAATGTACAACGAACATAAACCCTTATGCTGGAGTTACGTCGAAAGTTTTGAACATGTTCAAAACCTTGACACGCGCCGACGTAACACAACGTAACGTGACGTATCTCGACGTCGGTCTAACGTCATTCTGACGTCATCATAACGTAACCCAACATACCTCAACATAATGACCAAAAGTGACCTACGCCAGGCTTATATTGGCTCTTACATCGTAGTGTGACAGGGGTATAAATTGAATCGGTCCATGTAGTGATCAGTGTGCCGGCTGAACACAAAATTGTATACCACATCTGTGTATATAAAATCTTAACTTTATACAATAAACAGGTAAAAGAGACACACACCCCCTGCTCCATTAAGCTACTAACAACAAAAGGGTGTGGCGTACGGTGACTGACTCTTCACCTATTACTGTTTTAGGTAACTACAGATAGGCTTTATTATGTGTGGGTGAGATGAAACAGAGATCACTGACTTGATGCATAATTGATAGACAGTAACAGGATTTCAACAACAACAAAGAAAATGAACAAAAGAATACCCGTACCACTAAAACTTCCAATATGCTACGTTCAAATATACCCCATCACCTTTATATTCACATTATGTTATGTCATTATTCCTTTTTTAAATATATCAATTCGAAGCTCGTACACTAATTTTTAACAGGGTCGCTGACGAATACTACTCCAAATGCTTTTGTTCGATATTAAAGTCGATCGTTGTCCTAATAAATAATAGAAGAACTGCTCCATAGACACAGCCTGGGTGAAAATCGCGGTAACTAATCCACTCATGCAGTGCCTTGCCTCAAACAAATAAAAGAAAAGCGCCGCAATCCTAGCATCGACCGCCATAGCAGAACTAATCTACTCAGCCATTGCACAAGCAAAAAGGAATAGGCTGGGCCAATCCTGTATACATACTAAGTACGCTGCGAGAGCTGAGGAGGTATTAAAAATAGAAAATCCGCAGCTTTAAACCCATGCTATAAATGAAAACATGATTCCACATGCACTTGGGCATGTGAATAACTATAAGTGCGATGGGTGAGGGAATTAGTTTCAAATGAACTGAAGCCGAAAGGATTAGGGTTACTGGAATGCATTCACTTCGCTCCTTCTCCCATTCCATTAATTCCTCCACTAATTGTGGTGTTCTCTGTGGTGGAGTGGTTAGAGTGTCTGCCTTTTTTTCTAGGTAGGACTCCTAATCTGAAGGTCAGTGGTTCGATTCCCTGTGCCCCACCTCTACCAATTTGGATTTCCACCGCTGTGTATACCTTACAGCGTCATCAAAGGCCATTTGCGCTCATACCATGTCTGTATGGTGTGGGAGGTTAAAAATCCCTTGGGTTGGTAAACGTGTAGGCTCGGGCTTTCTATTAACAAACTGTCTAATGGTGAAAACAAGTCTATTCAGACTTATCCATGATAGGCAGTATAAATCTTCAAGAAGAAAAAAAAACTTTAAAAAACCTATTTCATTAATTCCTTCATTACTTCTTCGTTCATTACTTCCTTCATTCATTCGTTTATTAGTCCCTTGACCGACTTTGTCGTCTTGGGGAGCAGCCTACTGTTACAATCTTTTGCCATTTCTATTTCTCACCGGTTGTGGTGAGGAAAGGACCGTCCACTCTTTCACATTGCATAACTAACAGGAAATAGCTTTAAGCAGTTAGATTATACCCACCACAAAGTGTCAAAGGATTAGGTCATCCTGTCATGTCATTGAAGAGTATGAAACTACATTTAGGTACATTTCATTCTAAAGAAAAAAACTAATTAAAAAGGTCGTGGCTGCAGTACTGAGTATTCAGTATAGTAGCCTCCCCACCAGCCTGTGTACAGGGCAGGGTGCAACAGTCGGCAGTCAATGGTTGGTTGGTTGTTGGAGTTTTAAATCCTGGCTACATCTAAGGTCATATCAGGATAGGTACCGACCTGTGACCGTGAGCACTCATGGCGACTTTATAGTGCTGTCCCACTGAGAAATCAGGCCACCAGCAACATGACGCGATATCCCAAGCAGTCACATTATCCTAACACTGAGCTAACCAGTCCTTGCCCTATCCTATTAATGATGAGCGCCAGGCTAGGAAGCAGCAAGTATAGATTTGATAAGTCATTGGCTTGACTCGACCGGGAACCGAACTCCCGATCTCCCGCACGCGAGGGCCGCGCTCTACCGGTTCGGCCACTGCGCCCGGTCGGCAGTCAATGGTGAAATTGTCAACCCGGTGTTGCGGTTTCCGCGGCACACCAGTTTGCCAGGGACACACCCATTCAAATGCATTGTCAATGGCCGTGAGCAAATCTTCATACAGAAAAAGTCAAATATCTCTCAAATTACACCACCTAGAAACAAATCACTTGGTACACATATAAAAAACATGTTTACCAAAAAGACTATATTAAATTGATAAGGGTGGGGTTCTGGATTTCTATTAGTTTTGAATAAAACTAACATTTTGCACTGCGCATACCGTCAAACTCAAGGCATTGTCAATGGTCGTGAGCAATCTTCATACAGAAAATACAAGAAGTGAAATATCTCTAAAACCACACCACCTAGAAACAAATCGTTTGGTACAGATATAGAAAACAACTTTACCAAAGCCATTATATTAAATTTATAAGGTTAGTGATGATGCTGTTCGATTTTGATGCATGCGCAGAAGCGAAATGTCCCTGGCAAACAGGTGTGCCTCGGAAACTGCAACACCGGAGATGAGATGTCGACTGAGAACAGACAGCTTAGTTGGAACAGTTCAACCAGGTTTTAGTGTACTTTACTTTAGTTTTACGTGAGGTATATTTTAAAGGGTTAAGACGGTTGGATATTTTTTAAGTAAAAACATGCTAAATTAATTTTGGTGTGCATGCCGAAAATGCTAGACATGGGTTTTGTTTACCCATTTTCGAGCACTAAACTGAAATAATGCTTCATGGGTGGGATATATATAGGATCAAATCTAGATAAACGCTTTGGTTTAGCAAATTTTATATTTTCATCAGATTAAGCAGCTTTAACTTTCGTCGTCCAGTACTTATAACATGCCAATCATGTGTGCACTAAATAATATATGTTTCGGTATCACTACAGCATACCATATCCCTGAGTCCATCGATTTCTCTATTAGACTATTTAGACTTTGGTTCAACTACATTCGGCAATTGTATTAATAGTATAATAACGTTATAAACATTTAATGATGAGCATGCCAGCACAGACTAATTACTTCATTGCATGTTGGACAATTTTTGTGCGTCCTATGGCGCAGCCAATGTCTCGTCCCCTTTGACCAACAATGTCAGTGTCGACCCCTTCAAACCATACTGCATCCAATTGAGTAACATACTATAGATCCGCGAACAAATGGAAAAGTAGACGAATGTATACAACCCAACGTGACCAAAAGAATTTACTTCAACGAACTGAGCTGATACATTTCGTGTAAAGTCGCTACATAGCACCCCACACCACAGCCCTCCCCCACATCCTATGGGACTTAACACTCAATGTAAACTAGTCTTGTTGGAAAATCAATGGTGTGGGTGGTGGTTGTTGGAGGGTTGGGGGTGTCCATCACACGCTACCTCAAAGCACCCCTCACCAAGTTCTACAACTTGTCAAAGTGTCAAGTTTTACATCAAAGCCAGGCTTGTTCTTATGATATTACACGCCCCCAATCAGGATATATTACACGCCCCCAATCAGGATATGTTTTACAGGCAGGAATATTTGGGTGCATTTTACTACTACCATTAGGCTGATTAATCTGACTGATTACCGGTGTCTATTACTGCATTATTTACTAATGGCATGGCATAACTTAAGATCTTTGAATACACACAATGTGTGTGTGTGTGTGTATGTTTTGAGAATGCTGCGCTTTCATCGGACTAAGCTTTAATGCATACTATGTGATTCACGGAATAAGTAACTAGCTAATTAAACCCAGCTGGAATATACAGACATCTGGTGAACTTAATGAATAATGAATTAATGTGCATTGAAACCCAGGTAACTAAAGCAAGGTCTGTATATATGCAGGTGTATACACTTAATAGCTAGTACAGAGGTTAAAAGCACGGTATTCATACAACATACAAAAAAAGGTTAGCCTGTTGGTTTTGGAACAACATGAAAAGAAAAATAACATTGCAAACTTCATGATTGGTTCAACGTTCTTTCAACACTGAAACAATTATCTATATTTATCATTCAGTTAGCAAAGTGAACTACAGTAAAACCTCTCTAAATCGACCGACCATGGGACCGACTTTAAGTGGTCCATTTAGGGAGGTGGTCGGATTAGAGAGTTAGAATATCCTAACAATGGTATTGTTGTGACCCAAATAAAGCGATCGATATAGGGGAGTGGTCGATCTGTCGAGGTGGTTGGTTAGACAGATTTTACTGTATTACCATTTTTATACTATCTCTGTTTCAGACTAATTTTGTTTTTAAAACACCAAAAGACCACTATATATAGTTGGGTGATTGAATACCAGTAGTTGATAGGCCTAGTTGTTTTTGATTATTGTCATTATTCTGAACTGAATATGAGGTTACATGGAGGGAGGTACTCTTCGTATTTTATTTGTATCAGCAGTGCAATACATGAAAGCCTAGTCAATGGCATTGGTCTATTTTTATTTTAAATAATTGTTTCTTTATAAGATTTAATGCTCTGAATAATAAGGGGGGCCACGTTGTTAAACCACAATTGTTTACTAGTGACCACTCTTTGTGTGGTACAACTGTGCAGGGCCCCTGTGTATTGTATGACTGAAAAGTACTGGCCATGCTCACGGTCTGGGATAGGAGCGGGTACCCTATTTTGCAGTGTGCTTCATCTCTGGTCTCACACAGCCAGAGCTGGCATGAAGATGTGGGTGTACTAACATTGGTATCTCCGAAGTGACATTTAGTTGATTGATTTGGGATTGTTTAATTCCGTGTCGGCAACCAAAATATATATACATAATCACGGTGAAAGGTTAGTAGAATTTATTGTCACTTCGGCTTTATAAAAAACTAAAGTGATTATCAGATTTGTGCTTACATTAGAATTTACACGAAATTCGGGTATGGACATATTGGGTCGGTCATAGTTATCACTATACCAAATTATTGACATCGGTGAACAAGTCAAATGGATACATATTTCACTAATCTAAACGGAATATTATACTATAGCTCGACTTTTCCATCTAAACTCCCTAAGTTCCCTGTTTTGGAAGCGGGATCTATGCCATCACGTTTATTCTTCAAAGAGCAATTGTTTTTTTTGTCAAATGCAGCTTTCCTTGGGACCTCTCTGAGGTTTTGTCTAGTAAAGTCAAATCAGTTTTGTCTGGTTACTATTGGTAGTTTCATTTTCATAGAGGATGCCCCGTTTCCAAAATGTTTTTATTCATGTGAGTATTCTTTTGTAGTTGTAATATGAACTATTTCAAGTACTTTTGTTTCTATATTCTAAACAGCAATATTTGCGATCTCAAATATGAGTGATTGCTCAATTACTTATGAATGCCACAACTATTTTGGTTGAGGGCCATCAAGGTTTTCAACAATTCCAAGTGTATTACGGGATGGGTATGGGCATGTGTTTGTCATGTACAACTTATAATGTTTAAATAACATGTTTATATACCAAAAACCACTGTCGTGTCCTGTGATAAAGTGCTGATGTCTACTACTTTGTAGGAAAGTATGGAATGTTAGTACTCTTTGAACAAAAAAACTATGAAAATGTTGGAATTTGGGTGGCCCCTAACTTATGCAGATTTTTTATTGTAACTCTTAATCCAAATAAGGACTATTTCTGTCCTATATGGTTGTGCCGAGAATCGTATTCATTAATTCTTTTACAAGAATGAAAGATAATATTTACAGATGAGAGCCGGCTACTCAAGAAGTGTTGATTGAATATTGCAGCCACCTACAAATAGTCAGTTCGCTGGGAGACTGAGATGCATGGGCTAGGAATAAGGAAGTGGTAGAGCTCGGGTATGTACAATGAAATGACATGTGTGTCAAATCGAATATAATGCTATTCATAAATCAAAGACTCAGCCAGAATTTGAACTCAAATATGATAAATAGGTTGTGTAAAACCAATGAAAGGTTGGAAGTATTAGCAATGTCTTTATAGTCTGAAAAGAACAGAATTCTAAATGATAGAGTGGTAAGTAGTATTAAAGACTTCTTGAAGGGAATGTTGTACATCTAATGATAAATTAGCAGTTCTAGTTGAATGCAAGTACTAATTAGGCCCAAAATACCCTTCCGTTTACCAATTTCTGCTTTTGCATAAATATGGTTTTTAAACAACTGTGTTTCGCTGTTATGCAACTGTAATTATTGCATTTAAATAGATTGCCAATGTCTGATCTGCTTTAGTTAGACATTAACAACGTGGAATTGGTTAGATAGGGAAGCAGGAGAAATTGTAAAATTGAGGATTGTATGCGCTTCAATAGAAAGTAAGTTTAAATATTGAAATTAGAAAACATTGATATGATTAGGAGAGATGCCATATGAAGATCGCCTGAAGAGACTTAGGCTACCAACATTGTCATATCATCGTCTCATGGGAGATATGATAGAGACTTATAACATTATCACTGGAGTCTATGACAGTGATGTCACAACAGGGTTGTTCGACCTAGGAATAGACAGCAACAACGGATGCCAGTGATATAAGATTTTCAAGGAGAGGCTCAGGCTTGAGGTCAGGAAACACTCATTTTTCTTTCGAGTGACAGATCCATGGAACAGTCTTCCAGACCAAGTGGTTAAAGCACCAACAGTAAAAGTATTTGAGAGAAGGTTGGATGGACATTGGACATGAAAGTAGGCTAGATGCTACGGCTGTATAGGCTATGACCCTTTAGCCAATCTCAATTGATTGATAGGACTGATAAAGACTTTAGAGTCTGTACCATTTTAGGAGTTCAAGGCTCCGTCCACCCCCATATGTGTGCAAAGGAGAACATTTGTGTGTTTTTACCATAATAAGCTGGCATTAGAGGCTCAAAGTTAACCTGTAAGTACATGTACTGCTTGGAGAACAGCTATTAACTCTTAGTTTTAGTTAGAATTATCATTTGTATGACTATAATGTCTATCCGACAAATGGTAAACTGTCGTGTTTATTACATCAATAGAGCAATATTCTTAAGTTACCTTTCCGATTCCTTCTTCGTTTGCATCAACTCTGTTCTTCAGTTGTACTGTTTGCCACATGTCAGCAACCGGTGTTGGTCGACCTTTATCGTCTGGGGGCGTGGCACGTTCAAAGAGCTCGGTATTGCTCGGCAACTCATTCAACTTTTGCATTTGTTCCTCCAGCGCACTCACTTTAGTTTGCAGTACATGATAAGGGGTCTTAGCTTCTCGACTGCCCCCTTCCTTGATGCCATCTATGCTTCCACTTTTGACGGGGTCTGCTGCCTGACTTTGCTTTCTCTCCTTACTTTGTTTTTTCTCGCTGCTAGCTGGAGATTGCTTCCCGCCCGTGCCCGAACTTTTCCCCCGATCCGGGCTTGAACTTTCTTTAGCACCCGCGGCTGTGCCCTTACCGTGTTCGCCTTCTTTAGATTCTTTAGCTTCTTTAGTTTCTTTAGTTTCTTTCGATTCTTTCGATTCTTTCGAAATATTCTCTGCTTCTTTTGTTGGACTTGATAGTAAACGGCGATCCGCTTGACTTAATTCGATTGTGTAGGTTGTCAGATCTAACTTTGCGAGCATGGCATGCAACAGGGTGTGGAGCACGTTGAAGTTGACGGCTCCAACCTCAGGAGTTCCCAATGCCAGATCTACCATATTCGCCAGGCTTAGGGTGGTCGCCATGTTTAGGCCACTAACCCTGACAGCCGTAGACAATGCGATTCACACCTTTAACAAGTTTTTGAAATAATACCTTAAGAAAAAGTATGTTCCCTGTTTAAGTTGATAGCAGCTAACACATCACCGTCCGACCTCCCAAGGTGTTGTTATTGAAGCGGTGCACAGTCATATGTGGATATCCTTCCGCTAGCTGTCAAACTTTATAGAAAGTTGAAACAGGATGATTTCATTAATATTATGTCAAAAGTGTGTAATAATTCTTGTATGTACATATAAATAAGCACATATGCACGGTGTCAATATATTTTGAATGTCAGTAGTTGTTTTGGCAGAAGTACTCGATAGTAAAATAGTTCCGCGCCATGTTCGCCAGCGAGGTGATGTTCGGCACCACCTAGCAACATTAGACTATGACGGTACGCTCTTTTCGTGACTCCTTTTGGAGATTGCCATTAGGTTTCCCGCCACAAAATTACAAATGAACGTCTATAAGAACAACTGATTTTCTTTCAAATAATCCACATTAAGATAGTATATATGCAGTTTCAACCCCAATGACATACCAGTAAGACACTCTAGAGATTACATCAAAGGGTTTTCTTTTGTGAATTATTGCTGCACTAACAGCAATGTCAAAAACCATAGATAACAAATATATAAATGTTTGTTCAAAGGTATTTCGTCATATGAATCGATATTGTGTAAGCAAAAATGCATAACTCTTCGGTCGAAGTTGGAATCTGTAATTAACAAAGCAAAACAAAATACAACCGAAGAAACATATTAGTTAGCTTTATTGTGGACAGAAACAAGTAATATAAAAAATAGCAGCTGTCATTAATTGAATGTCAATAAATCGCATTAATATAGGCCTACACACCAAATCTCGAAGAAGCTTTTTACATTTGATACGCCAGGCAGCGTCATATGTGATTGAAATTTGTCAATGTACATTAATGGCTCTCAATATGTTGAGAAAGATAAATTGTACAGCAATTATATTGATCCACTTGACAGTTCATGTAATAAATTGTTGAAGGATGTTAATGCATTTGTTTTCCTCAATAGCACTTGCATACTTAATATTTTTAAAGCTGTATTTTATTACACACACAATTACCTTAAATGGACCTGGCATAGGCTGCTAAAGGGGCTGTCACATTACGGCGTATGGCGGGAGCGTATTGAAAACCTACGTACGCCGTGCTGGTGCCGGCCTATGATGACCTTCGGTGAACTTTCGGGTGGGTTTGAGCGTATGGGGGACCTATGAGGAGCGTATGAGGAGCGTATGGGAGCGCGCTGCGACATTTTTTGACTGTTTTGATTGGCATGTGGAGCGTATGAGGAGCGTATGAATATTTTAGGAGCGTATGAGGAGCGTATGAGGAGCGTATGCGAAACCTATGCGCGACCTATGCGCGACCTATGTTATCTCTCCGCGGTCCGCCGCTTGGTGACTCCTGGGTATATATAGCCTGGAGCAACAGGCTCCCCTCACTCTGCCACAATGCCTGCTAAGAGGAACACCACTGCTGCTGCTGCTTCTGCTACTGCTACTACTACTACCAGTACTACTGCTACTACACCAGCCTCCAGAGCTGCTGTAACTACAGGAGGAGGACTAGGCCGTGGGAGAGGCAGAAAGAGGCAGACTTTGTTACAATGCTCTCCATCACCAGCCTCCTCAGCTGCCTCGCCACCTCACCACTCTCCACACCACTCTCCAGAACACCACTCTCCACAACACTACTCTCCAGAACACCACTCTCCACTGGAGGAGCTGGAGATGGAAGTGGAGAGGTCGACGACGCAACGCTGGCGTCCCCGCTCCAGCTCGCCATCTCCTGCCTCTGCGGGCAGCTCACGGGCGTCGTCCGCTGCCTCCGCCGCCTCCGCCGCCTCCGCCGCCTCCACCAGCACCGCTGCCATCGGCACGTCAAAGAGACGGAGGGCCAAGAAGAGCGACTGTTCTCTGTCGGTCTTCAAGGAGGGTCAAATGTTGGACTTCCTCCAGGAGAACCCCATCATTTGGAACATGAAGCTCACGGATTACCGCCGCTCAGACAGAAAGGCCAAGATGTGGGAGGACCAGGCGACACTTCTGGGGACCACAACACTCCATCTCCAGAAGTGGTTCAAGTCGCTCAGGGACACGAACACGCGGCTCCACAAGAAAAAGAGTGGGGACGGAGCGGCTGAGCTGACTGAGCGGGAGCAGTGGATCCTGTGCAAGTTCGGGTTCCTGCGGTCCGTCGTCCGTCACCGACCGGAGCCCTGCAGGAGTGTAAGTACATAATCTTTTTTTGTTCTGACAAGTGCGGCCATTAGTATCGTATTCTAAGTTTGTTATGTTATGCTTTTGTTGTATTTATGTTTGTTTGTTTGTTTGTTGTTGTTTTACGTCCTAGCAACATCTAATATTCTAGTAATTTGTTAATGTTATTTATTTCTTTAATGTTGAGTTGTTGTGTAGTTGTTCTTAAATCGAGATATTGACAATAGATGTATCAAGATATAATCGTTATAAATCCATGTCTGCATTTAACGTTAATTATTTTTGCTTTATATAATTTTGATTTACTGTTGACTTGTCGTGTCTTTTGTCGAAATATCGATTTGCATTCATGTTACTTATGTTATGTTATGATTTTGTTTTGCAGTTGGCCAGTCCTGTCACGGCTCCGCAGCTCGACCTAAGCGTGGAGGAGAATGTCGGGACCGATGTGGAGGTGGCGATGGACGAGGATCTTCCACCCACTCCTCCCGCTACATCCCAAGAGTGGGGAAAGGGGAGAGGGAAGCGATCTGCCCCAGTCGACAACAACCTCCTCGCTGCCATCCACAAGAGGTTCGATGAGTCTGCCGACATCCTCACGGTGATGCAGCCGCCTCCTCCTCCACCTCCACCTCCACCGGCGGTGATGAAGCGAGTGGCATTCGCCACCTATATGCGGGACATGATCCTCACGATGCCGGAGGAGCGGTTTGTGTCGATTTGCGGTGCACTCAACCGCATGGCATCGCACCATCTGGAGGAGGAGGAAGGAACATTCATGGCCCCGGTGGTTCGTGTGGCTGCTCCTGCACCTGCTCCTGCTCCTGCACCTGCTCCTGCACCTGCTCCTGGACCTGCTCGTGTGTCTACAAGTGAGGCATACCAGCCTCAACCCCACCAGTGGACTCACCAGCCACCACCGGCATCACCATGGGCTTCACAGACACACGAGTATGTGCAGCACTATATGGGGCAGCCGCAGATTCCTCATCAGCCACAGCCACAGCCGCCTCTGCCAAGTCTTCCACCTCAGCCTCTTCCTCCACCCTCCGTAGGTCACGAGGCGCCCGCAGCTCCGCTGGTGGTACGGCCATCACCGTCACACACTGCTGGACAACTACGGACATTAGGGATGGCGTGGCACACGAGGGGCTCTCCCGGAGTCGTGGTGCACGCGGGTGCTCCGCCCACTGTGGGTGCGGCATGGCCGGGGACTTGCGCTGCTGCAGACATTGTGACTCCGACACACGTCGACCCCACCCAAGTGAACTTGTCTGAGTCGGCCAGCCCAGAAGGACTATTGAACTTGTCGGGGCTGTCCGGCATATCTGGCATGTTGGGCGCAAATTTGGACTTATTCCCCTCGTCAGCCACACAGTCACCAGCTGATGCCACTTCTAATGGCAAGGGAGAGAAGTGATTGTAAATATGTGTATATATGTAGTCTTAGTTTTTATTTATCTTTGTACATTTGTATGTATATATGTATATATATTGTATGTTTATATATTGTTTGTACATTTATATGTCAAGATGCTAAAATAAATAAATATACTGTCAATTTAAATTTTTGTGTCCGTGTTCAGTAAAGGCATGCCATCATTTAATTGTTATATATTAAAGTACAATTAACATTAAAATTAAAATTAAAACATAAATAAAAACTTTAAATTTAAAATATTTATTATAATGTTTCTCCTTCCCCTTTCTCCCTTTCCTCATTCTCTCTCTCTTCCTCTCTCTATCTCTCTTCCTCCCTCTCTATCTCCCTCTCTCTCTATCTCTCTTCCTCCCTCCCTCTCTCTCTCTGTGTCACTCTATTTTTTCCTGTGTTCTTAGTATGTATGTAAAAATAGAGGAGATTCATTACAATTACATTAACTAGATGACTTTAAATTAAGGAGCGAAAGAATGTAACAGACATGTAAAATTGTGTTTTCATATCTATAAAATGATATCGTTTATTTTATACTAGACATATAAACATTAGCATCTCATATAACAGGAGACATGTCACAACATCACAGACATGTTTGCAAAAAACAGTAGACAGACACAGCGCATACAGACTGATAAAGTGTTTTGTCAGATCATCCTGTCTTGCCATGACAGTGCTCCGGCAGGTGATTGATTGATTGATTGATTGGTGGTTGCTTTACGCCGTGTCGGCAGCATAGGCCATATTCACGGCGAGAAATGTTTGTTTTTTGTTCAAACCATCGCTTTTACATGTAAAAGCAGACAATCAATTATGTGCCAATAGACACTAATTAAATTAGAAAGCTCACAATCATATATCTGTGGTCAAGGGAAACAAATTCCCATAGAAAAAGAAAAGTTTCATTAATAATTAATAGAATCCATTTAGTAAACTATATAAGGTGGTACAGTCCAGCTGCCCTCAAAAAGGCTAAAATGTTTTCCTGTTTTACCTTAGTAAAAAGGTCATGCATACTGCCTGCAGTGTAGAACCGTTGGCTCCGGCAGGTGAGACGACCCAGTCTTTAATTAGATTGCGCTGTTCCTTTCCTAGCTTGGACGCGGTGTTGGGGTTAACAGGTACAACGTTAATGTCAGGAAGGTTGTGGCCCTCTCGCCAACCTCCAGGCACAAAGTTGTTGTTGGCTGTCTCGGGACGATCCAGCTGCATGTTCTGTAGCGCTGGGTAGCGTGTCCTCATGAGGTTGTGCAGAACCATGCACGCCTTGACGATGAGCTTCACGTTGGAGGGGTGGTGCTGCATAGTCGTCAGGAGCACTTGGAAGCGGTTGGCTAGAATGCCAAAGGCATTCTCCACCACTCTCCTAGCTCGGGAAAGCCGGTAGTTGAAGAGTCGCTCATCATTGGTCAAGCCCCTCTTGCCGTACGGCTTCATCATGGTCGGCCGCAGGGCAAAGGGGTCGTCACCGATCAGAAAATACGGCACATCCTTCTGGCCGTCGACGAGCGGTTCAGGGTTCGGAAAGCCGATGGTGCCACCTTCTGTGCACGCCTTCAGCTCGGAGGCGTTGTAGATCTGGGCATCGGACGCGGAGCCCATACCGCCAATATCTGCCCAGATAAATTTGTAATCGGCATCTACAAGCGCCAACAGGACCACGGAGAAAAAGCCCTTGTAGTTGTAGTAGAGCGACCCACTCTTTGGAGGGAACCGGCAGGCGATGTGCTTCCCATCCAGAGCGCCACAGGTATGGGGGAAGTTCCACCTCTCTGCAAAGAGGTCCGCGATGGCATGCCACCCTTCTGGAGTCGTTGGACACGTCATGACCTCGGCCATGTACTCGTCGACGATGGCCTTGCAGACTTCACGCACTATCAGCGACTGTGTGTTGTGGGGCACCCTCCACCCAAACTTCATGGAGGAGTATTTTGTGCCGGATGCCAGGTGCCGCAGAGTAAGTGCTATTTTCAGCGCCGGGTCGAGCGGCACCCTGAATGTGGTCCGTTTTTTGGCGATCCTGGGTCCCACTCGCGCCACAATCTCGTCAAACAATTGGGGAGGCAGCCGCATGAAGTTCACAAACGACGCGGTGTCCTCGCTGCAGAGCTCGACCATGAGCTTGTCGAACAAGCCAAACTGTGGCCGCCTCCCAATCCAGGGTCTGACCCACACTGATCGTCGCCGCCGCTCCCTCCTCCTTCGTCTCTCGATACGGGACGCCAGAAGAACCATGAGGAGTAGAGTAAGCTCATGGTGATAAAGGGCAACTCTGTAGAAAAGCTGGAACTGTACTTGCAGTGCCTGGGCATCCATCCTGTATGAGCAGCAGAGCAGGAATGACCGAAGGAATGGCGTGGGTCGCCTTTATATACCGAGACCATAGGTCGGGCATACGCCACCATACGCTTCGCATACGCCTCCCATACGCTTTTCATACGCTCTCATACGCAATGCGTAGGTTCTGCGTACGCTGCATACGCCCGAGATACGCCCGTGATACGCCAGTGACGCAAGTTGAGCGTACGAGTAGCGTAAGCCGGCGTACCCCTAGCGTACACCGGCGTACCCCCAGCGTACGCGGAGCGTATGCCGGCGTATGCTCAGCGTATGTGTCACGTAAGAACCATACGCCCCCGTAGGTCGAGATTTTTTGAGCATGCACAAAAAAATGGGGACGGACGGATTTATGAAAGCGTATGGCGGCGTATGCCTCATACGCTTCACATAAGCCGTCACCTGACGGCCTATGAGTAGCGTATGAGTAGCGTATGAGTAGCGTATGAGTAGCGTATACGGCGTATACGGCGTATACGGCGTATGCCGACATATGTGACGTAAAGCGGCTACGCCGCCATACGCTCCCACCATACGCCGTAATGTGACAGGGCCTTAAGACTGGAACCTTTCTCCAACAAATGCTCTCTAAGCACACTTTTTCAGTTTGTGTAACTGAATATGTGGAGCGAATGTCATTTGATAGGTCATGGGATTCGAAATAACTTTAAAGTTGCCATCTGTTGTTACCTAGTCTGATGTTCGGCATTTGTACTAGCTACCCTAAGGAGGAGTGGAATGGGGAAGACCAATTGTCAGCGATTGGAAATTTCCCTCAATCAATCAATCAATAGTTCCGTCCTCTAGTCGAGGGTTGGATGCAATGGTTCTCCACTTGTCCCGATGGTGTGCTGTTCTGATAGACTGTGAATAATTCAAGCCTGTCCACTGTGAAATATTAGTAAACCATGATGTTCTTGGTCTCCCTCTCCCTCTGCTGCCATTCACCTTCCCTTCCAAATAATGTACTATCATGGGGATGATAAAAACAATATGTCTAGCGCAGGATTCGACGCCATTCCGGGGCTAGTGTGCTAATCATTACACTACGTAGGTTCCCTGATTCAATCACCTTACCCATACTTACCCCCTCTATGTGCAGTCTGCTACATTACCAAAAAGGGGGGGGGGGGAATCGCCGAAAAAATGATATCATTTTATTTAATGCTAAAAGCCTTACTTTACGGACAACCCCCTCACCCTTGTCGTATGCTTTGTACGACCGTGAACATGTTGAAAACTTAGGACCGCTCCTTACGCTACTGCGGAATAAAAGCAGTTATGTGAGTCTATTCAAAGATTGTTCTTTTTTTTATCGCTTATTTGTTTGTGTTATTTGTAATAGTAGGATGGGTATCAACGTGTGACTGTGCTCCCTCACGAAGATATATTTGGCTGCCCCACTGGAAGACTGGACTGCCGACATGGCCCGACACCCCACTCAATCACTCTATCCTGATACAGAGTTTGTTTGTTGTGACTTTACATCCTAACCAGACGGGATGACGGGATGAGTTGAGCGTCCGTCTCCCATTTTGGTTGATCATATGGGATTTGAACCCGTGGGTTCGAAACCTGGTTGAGTCAAACCAATGACTTAAAAATTGATGATTGTTGCTTCCTAGCCAGGCGCTCAGCATTATAATATTAGAATACTTAGAATAGGGCATGGACTGATTGGCTCAGTGTCAGGATAATGTGACTGAGTGGGATATATCAGGTAACGGTGCTGGCAGCCTGGTCTCCAAGTGGGGCAACACTAATAAGTGACCATGAGTGCACACTGTCCCAAGTCGGTACCTGTTCTGATATGACCTTAGACGTAAAACTCCAACAACCAACCAACTTTAGGCCCTACATCCTAACAAAATTTAAGGTCATAGCATGACGTGTACCGACTTGTGGCAATGCAAACTTATGCCCTACTGGGAGATGGGTCCGTACCCTATTGGAGCAACAAGTATCAATGTTGTATGTCATTGGTTTGACTGGGTCGAACTTGAACCGAAGACAATCAGCGCTCTTAGTCTTACCAAATCGGCCATTCCGTCCGGTCGCCTGTATGTGTGTACTATGCTACATGGTGACAACTTTATAGTACTGTCAAGTCACATATATTTGGTAATATAAAAAGAGAATTCACGCTATATATATGCTGGAGAACATTTGCCAGAGTTTAGTCCACAGAGAAACGTGTATGGTCTAATGTGATATATTTGCTAGCACCGTTTCAGTGCACAATTGCCTCGCAATAATAAGGGGGGGGGCGGAAGAGAATTTATGCAAAAATATGCCGATTGGATTTGGTGGCCCATCGGTCGCTCTCTATGAGTGCTAACACTCTCCATTCATATCCCAGCCAGCATTCACAGCTGGGCTCTGGGTGGGCCCCACATGGGCAGCCCATCCGGGGCCCAGCTAAATTTGGCCACAGGCTCCAAGTGGCTAGCCCGGGTGGGCCTATCTCAGTTATTGAATATGTTCACTATATCTTAGACAAAATTAAGATTTTTTTTTAAAAGCTGGGAATCTAGCCCATGTGGGGCCCATCTCCCACCCACTTCAGAGCCCACCTGGAGTCCCTGCCCAGCTGTGCCCAGCTCGCCCATTGACAACCCATGTTGGGCCCACCAGGGCATGTTGGCTGGGATATTTGGTTCTAAACAGGAAAACGAGACAATACACAATTTCCGCGACTAGTACGACACCAGGCCCGTATGCAGGAGCCGGTGGTAGCGGAGTTTGGTGGTACAGCCTATTACCGGGTAGCTATCGCCGACGTCGGGAACTGTGTCAAGTGCTATGCGGGAGCGCGTACCACTTTGATTATAGCTACCCCGTGAATTTATTTATAGATTTGGGAAATCCCTCTGCGTCTGTACCCATATATTAGGCTTAAATCTATTCAATGCGACCATATTTAACAGAATTACATACGCAATAAGTGAAATTTTATCAATTTAACCCTAAATTCGAACCCTCCTTAAGGCTACCGCCGCATTGGCGGCGATATTAATAGTTATATTTTCGAATCGACGAACGTAAAGTAAACAAATCGCCGCAACCGCCGCATCGACCTCCCTTTCCATACTGGCGGCGGCGGCGGTTTGTTGACAGTCAGTTCGTCGATTCGAAAATATAACTATTAATATCGCCGCCAATGCTGCGGTAGCCTTAAGGAGGGTTCGAATTTAGGGTTAAATTGATAAAATGTCACTTATTGCGTATGTAATTCTGTTAAATATGACACCATTGAATAGATTTGGGCCTAATAAACTCACTATACCTCCTATCTATCAGAGGTAAGGTACCACCGGTTAAGCCTTTGGTGTTAGGCCTATCACCGACTCGCGCATCCAACTTTTCGCCGCTACCCGGGAAATTCCCGGCTACCACCGTTTCGGCTCACTATCACCGAATACCACCGACTCCTGCATATAGGCCCTGGTGATAGGCAACGACACTTGTGTTGTGCGTCGACAGTGTGTCACTGTGTTGTTTTACTTTTTCTTTTTGTTTTTTTGGCCCATTTCAGTCTAAAGCCGTGTTCACACCCACAACTTTAGGCCAAACTAGATAAGGCGAACTAGAGGAGGCGAACTAGTGTCATGTCCACACACGGAGCGGTTTAAGGCGGAAATCGATATCTGCGCATGAGCAAGTCCATACTAACCAGCGCCAGTTTCGGTTAGTCGACGTCACCACGAGAGAGTGTGGGTTTGACCTAGATATGTATGGACTGAATCCTATTGGTTTGGAATGGTCAAAACTTCTGCTGGGCAGTGAAACCCTAAAAATAAATGATGAAAAAAATATCTGTGCACAGCTAGCAGTTTCATAGAGCAAATTTACCGGAAAGTCAACAAACTCAGGTCTCGACTGTGACGTGCTTAAGCCGCTTCAAGTAAACCGATATTGTTCACATTAGGAAGTTGGGCTGACTTAAGCTAGTTCGGTTAATCTAGACCACCTCGCAACGTGGTGTACTTAAGGCGAACTAGATGAATCGACTTAGCCCTAATTCGCTTCAGCGTCGCGTCCACACGGCCAATGTGAGTCGAACTAGATAAGGCGAACTAGTTGAGGCGACCTAACGCCCAGGTGTGAACACGGCTATAGACGACTGGGGCCGTATGCACGAATCGGGGTTAGGGCCGTAGCCGCGGCTAGGCTAGCTCCACACGGCTAAATGTGAGAAATCGGTATGCAATTACTGACATTTAGCCTGTGGAGCTAGCCTAGCCGCGGTTACGGCCCTAACCCCGATTCGTGCATACAGCCCCTGGTCTTCCTAATTCCACTGCTGGTCGATAGAAAGCCCGAGCCTACACTTTTACCGACCCAAGGGATTTTTAACCTCGCACACCACATAGACATGGTATGAGAGCAACCAGCCTTTGATGACGCTGTAAGTTATACACAGCGGCGGAAATCCAAATTGGCAGAGCTGGGGTCACGGGGAATCGAACCGCCGACCCTCAGATTAGGAGTCTGACCTAGAAAAAAAGTCAGACACCCTAACCACTCTGCCACAGGGATCATTGACAATCAGGATTTTCAATCAATCAACCAATCAATCAATCAATAGGATACAGCTATAATTATTAAAAATAATTTTAAAATGGTAAGTATGTTTTCTCTATAAATCCACATTTGTGCTGGAAAGACTGTGTCAGTTGCTCAATATGAAGCCAGTGTTAACAGAGCCTCTCCACAGACTCTGTGACCACAAGTTCAGTCTGGATTACAGTCTGCGCATGGGTCGCGGAAATCGTCTATTGCCGGAGAGCATTTGCGGAGTACAGTTATCGCCCTTATCGGTCATGCCGGATTCCTTTAAAGCCACATTGCTTTATATTTTGTGGCACATTGATTAAATTCTTTTTAATTCCTGGTACGCCATATATATCTTACAAATGCCAACTTAGTTTTATTAGTATTTTCTAGGTTATGTATTTTCGTTGAGACCATCTTCACGAAGTATAGAGTTGAATATTTAACATTAGAAAGCAATGATATACACATTAATTTTTCACAGATAGCCTTCGTTATTTTATGGAGCACAAAACTCAACCGTATAAAGTGGGGAAAACAAACAAACTCGGAACAGTTCTAATTTGTGCCAGAGGGTGGTGCATGATTAGTACTGAACTTTTCCACTTGGTGGTGTAAGGTGACCTAGATTGGTGATGTGACAGCTGTTGTGGTGAACATGGCTGGGTGAGTGGAGAGAAGGGAGGGTAAAACTGATGTATTTTAAATTTTCTTTAGAGTAGTTCAAACAGGAAATATATTTGCTTTAATGTAAAATATGTTAGTACAATTACATTGAATAATTCAATGGGAAACACATATAGATGAACGTTTTTTTGTTGTTGAATGTAAAAAGCTTTTCGACTGTATGCGGTTTGACCCCACATGACAGAACAACTTCAGATTACAAGTTCAACACCCTAACCATTAAGCCACAGAGACCACACATATTCCCAGTCTCAGTTCATGCTATTTGTATATCAGACGTCATATATACAAGGTGTGTGATTGTGTTTGTATATATATATACCATGTGTATATCATATGTATGATGTATATACTACTCATATATAAAATGTATGCATTGGCCCATGATTTTAGAATTGTGGTTGATCCGGCGGAGGAAGCCCGAGATGCTCACATCACTAAGCGTCGCATGTGCCCTCCCACCCTCCTCTGCATACAACGCTTGACCCGAATTCGGGCTCCAATTTCAAAGGCGGATTGTTTTACCATGCCCACCCACCCTCTATTTTACTTGCCACTTCATGGGGGTCGGCTCCGGGCCCTACCTCCTCGGGCTTCCACGGAGGCTGATATCGACCAGGTGGACTGAACCCACACTTCAAACAACATTTAATATGTAACAGTGAAATTAAACCTGTGTACCTTTTATATTATTGTGCTTGAATAAACCCTCCTTTCTCCCACACTAGTCTTGGGCTTCCTCGATCCGAATCACTAGTATACGCACTAGTAATAGTATATTATATAGTATTACTAGTGCGTATACTATATATATCATATATACACGACCTATATACAAGATATGTATATATATATATATGTATATATATATATATTGATCTGCCAATACTAATATATAAATAGTCCCGGGGTAGTAGAACCATATCAGTTTCTACACTCACCTATAAGAAACTGCACATTCTATGATTCAGCTGGGCCTGAGCATTAATGGTTTGACGGGATCTGCCGCAATTGCACAGGTTTCTAGGTTTAATGCTATGATGGCAGCAGCCATTCTTGTCATACCTATGTGTCATTGTTTGGATGGGATCCATCGCAAATGCGCCATTCCACAGCGTTTGTGTCGGTGGACGACCTGGGGTCCTAGCAGCATATCAGTTTCTACACTCACCTATGACAAACTGCACATTCTGCGATCCCGAGTCGTCCACCGGCGCATACAATACGGAACGGTTGCGGCCATCAGAGCATTAAGCCCAGAACCCGGCGCATTTGCAATGGATCCCGTCCAACCGATAACGCATGACCAGAACAGTCGCTGGCATCATAGCATTAAACCTGGAAATCTGTGCATTTGCGGTGGATCCTGTCAAGCCATTAACGCTCAGGACCGGCTGGATCATAGAATCTGGCTGCTTGCATTATAGCTTAAGCGCAGAACCCGGCGCATTTGCGATGGATCCCCTCCAAACGATAACGCATAGGCACACCCAGAACGGCTGCTGCCCTCATAGCATTAAAACTGGAAACCTGTGTATTTGCGGCAGATCCCCTCAAACTATTAATGCTCAGGCCCAGCTGATGTGGCCAGCATCGAATGGCTGCTGCATTAGTTAATAGTAATACAAAAAGATCTGAAAGTCAACAACTTTCAAATGCACATATCTCACTCCATATGGTTCACTACGTTTTACCTTCAATAAATTAGTTTTTCCTTTTATATTCAGTGTAACTGACAAATTTCAACCGGATGCACGCAAAACATACATACATACATACATTTTGTATAAATGAGCTGCAAATATTGTATTGACCTCTAGTTGCGTTGTGATGTAGGTTAGAATGACGAGTCCTAAATAATGTCAATTACTCTCAATAACTAGTGATTTTGTGACTAGAATGGTGTAGTTTCTAGAAAAGGCTATGATGCAAACATCAGTAGGCCTACAGCTCTACACACGTGGATTGGAACTTATTTATGTTTTGGGCTTAACGTGAATTCTAGAGCTCCCTGCATGGCATCAACATACAGCAGAATAGTTCCTATGTGAATATACATGTCACATATAGCGACAAATACTATTACAGTGCAATCTGCACTCAATGGTATATTTGGATGTGATGTGACATTTATTTGGTGACATTCCCCTGTAGGGAAATATCAGTCGCCCAGATGGCGGGAACCAAGCTAAACTGAGCAAACGTCTACTGCCACCTAGCGAATTATTTTGGTGGCATACAAACTCCTCCAATCAGCGCCGTGTATTTTCTTCGCTGCTGAGGTACTTCCCTTTTCACAACGTGGAGTCAAAACAAGCAACATGAGGCTGGAGAAGTGTTATTTCTGTTCTTCGACCATATATCCTGGTCATGGGATACAATTTGTCAGAAATGATTGTAAAGTAAGTTAAACTGATTATCGCCATGCTGTTGAGTAAAAACCACCTGAACAATGTCTAATATTTTCAGTTTTGCATTTCGAGAATGATCAGAATCTCGTTTCGCCTTTCGGAATTATGGGGAATACCAACCACTTGAAAGTTGAAGCACTCAGTCTTTCGTTTTAGGAAGTTACTAGACTATCTAGTTAGTAGCTCACCATCTCATATCTAACTCTCTCAGTATCTGTATCACGGTTGGCCCTTGTTTTTCTGAATTTAAGATTTCATCTGAACAAATTAAGCATGCTCTCATAATTTCGTTGATTCGTATCTCACTATGATCTGAAAAACAAGACTTGTAATATGTATGTTGAAATTTTTTTTTAATTTACCATAGAGAAATGATACTTATACCATTGGCATTGTAAAGAGCCAAACACAAAGATCATGCATATTGGTCTAGTATTAAGAAAGTTATGATTTTTTATTTATTTAAAATCGCATGTTTTTGTGTCCTATAATTAGACTGAAACAAAGGGAATGGGTGTGACCCTAAACAATGCAAACTGAATGAAAAAAGTGCATAACTTCAGTAGTTTTCATGATATGTACATGATTTTTGTAATAGATTAAGTAGAAGAAAAAGTCCTTTTTAAGGCTGCATCAAAGCCTGAGTTAGTATTATTAATTATTTAATTAACTAATTATTTTATTAATTAATCTCGACGAGTAGCTGAGCGATCTTCTTACAGAAAAAGTGAAATATCTCTAAAACCACACCACCTAGAAACAAATCGCTTGGTAGACATATAGAAAACATGTTTACCAAAAAGATTATATTAAATTGATAGGGTTAGGGTTCTGGATTTCTCTTAATTTTGAATAAAATAAACGTTTTGCACTGCGCGTACCGCCAGGCTGAGTCATGCGTGCCCGAGATGGTGAACTCGCTTATTGAGCTACCAGTACCAGCGTGGCCGATCCCATCGCGCAAACCATGATACTTTCCGTTACAAAATTAACCACTTTCGAGGGATAGGATCGTGATAATATTTGGTATAATGTGAGACAAGACATTAATAATTTGGGCCATATATTTTTTATTTATGGCCAAAGTGATTTTGAACTGATTTGAGCATCCAAAAATGAGTGCAAATGTTTAAAATTGTGTCACGAACGAACGAATCATCAGAAATGCAAAATTCGAAAACGGTGACACTCAGAAAGCTTTCCTTTATATCAGGTGATCAGGATTCCCCGGTATCACCAGCCGTTAGCCTATGATAAGCGAGAAGTCCTATTTATTTGTTTACGTTTGTCAGCAATTTATATACAGACATGCCACTTTTTTTTTTTTATGGCAATCCTGTATGAATCTGTATCACTAGGTAGTAGGTTACTATCACATAATTCATTTGATAAAAGATTCACCCGGTACTTGTAGTACACGGGTGAAGACCAGCCTTATATAAATACAGGCGAAAATAGCATTAGTATGGAACAAATTGGCAGTGGTGGGGGAACAGTGAATCGAACCACCAACCTTCAGATTAGGAGTCCGACCTAGAAAAAAGTCAGACACTCTAACCACTCCGCCACAGAGAACACCACAAACATTCTGTCGATCAAAATGTCATAAGTTATTCAAGAGGAAGTGGAACCCAGGAAAGATCAGATGGACCAAAGCCTTCAGAAAGTCAGCAGGCAAAGACCTCACAGTTGATCCGTCTCTAGAATTTGAACATTCATCACTGTGGCTGAACATCAGCTGCAGTTAGGCAATAACAAAAAACAATTGTTCCATTATACTGTACTATTGTGGAATGCAGACAAGGGAATAATGTGGTTACACATTTTTATTTCCATAAATTTAACTAAAAATCCATATCAAAATGGGAGTCCTGAATCAAAGTGCTTTGATTCAGTCCCCCATGAGAGATTGCTAATGAAGCTGGACAAGTATGGCATCAAGGGAGAATTGTGGAAATGGGTAGCAGACTTTCTCAGGGGCAGACAACAACAAGTATCTATCAGAGGATACTTGTCAGCCATAGCTGCAGTTCTCAGCAGTATCCCACAGGGCAGTGTATTAGGGCTACTATTATTTGTCATTTTCGTTAACGAGATGCCTGACATGGTACACACATGCATCCAGATGTTTGCGGATGAGACAAAACTATTCACGCATATCAAAGACGAGTCTGATGTAGCTAGACTGCAAGACGACCTGAATAACCTACAGGCATGGGCTGATGCATGGCAGTTAAGATTTAACCCCGACAAATGCAAAGTGCTCCACCTCGGATGAAACAATCAGAGGGCAAACTATAAAATGTCTACAGCTGCAGGAGAACAGATAGAGTTGCAGAGCACGGATCTCGAAAAAGACTTGGGGGTCTGGATAGACCCGAGCCTGACCTTCTCTATTCATTGTGAGACCCAGGCTGGGAAAGCCAATAGAACACTCGGCCTCATAAGACGTACTTACACATACCTGGATGAAGTCAGTCTGACCAAGCTATACACATCCCTGGTGAGATGCAAGCTAGAATATGGATATCCAGCATGGGCACCAATGTACAGGAAGGACTGTGAACTTCTCGATCGAGAGAGAGAGAGAGACAGAGAACAGAGGCGCGCAACCCGCCTAGTACCAAGCCTGAAGAATTTCTCTTACGAAGACCAACTACGAGCACTAAACCTGCCAAGCCTATACTACAGAAGGGCCCGCGGATGCCCCAAGCTTAAACTCTTTCAAAGGACGCCTCAATAAGCACTGGGAAATTTACCGCTACAGTTAGCGCTCGCCGCACGAAAACTATAATTTCACTAGGTCCCACTTAGACAGGCCAAAGCTGCTAACAGGCACTGATGCCTAATTTCTTAAGCAGAAGAGGATAAGAGTAAGTGTAAGTGAGTATGGCTGTATTACTAAAGAATAGTACCAACATCCGTATATTGTGGCAGGTCTGTATATAATACTGACCCACCCAGGGGGGGGGGCCTAAGGACTAAAACCAGACGGGATGGCCGAATGAGTTAGAGCGTCCGTCTTCCGTCCTGGTAGGTCGTGGGTTCGAGTCCTGGTCGAGTCAAACCAATGACTTTAAAATTGATACTTGCCGCTTCCTAGCCTGGCGCTCGGCATTATTAGGATAGGGCAAGGACTGGTGTGCTCAGTGTCGGGATAATGTGACTGAGTGGGATACCAGGTCATGGTGCCGGCGGCCTGGTTTCCCAGTGGGACAGCACTATAAAGTCGCCATGAGTGCGCACTGTCACAAGTCGGTACCCGTTCTGATATGACCTTAGATGTTGCTAGGACGTAAAACAACAACAAACAAAACAGCTAAGGACTAACGCATGTGTATATATACACATAGACAAAATAGCTCGTCAAACTTCGCTACGCAGCAAACAGGGTGGACAACAGCGATTGATTAATAATATATTCAATTTCAATTCAATACTTTATTTTAGGCTCAGCATTATATGGTAGTTACATAAATATACTCGTGTTGAATCGCATATGCTAAATTGTTACGTATTTCTATTAATTTAGAATAAAATCGAAGTTTTGTACTGCGCATATCGGCAAACTCAATGACAGTGGCTGAACGCATAGAAATACAGACTGTATGTCTTTGTTTTGCTGTCGACGCCGTTTTCAGCGCGCAGGGTATGCTATAGACAGTTTTCGTAATTCCGACTAATGTGGCCTAGAGGTGTGGCTCAGTACTAAGCATTGCTTATTCATATTACTGATATTAATTCGTTAATAATGTTTGTTCCTATTTCAGATCTTTAGGTTCTGTCGATCGAAATGTCATAAGTTATTCAAGAGGAAACGGAACCCAAGAAAGATCAGATGGACCAAAGCCTTCAGAAAGTCAGCAGGCAAAGACCTCACAGTTGATCCATCTCTAGAATTTGAAAAACGGCGTCACGTTCCCGTAAAATATGACAGGGAACTATGGAGCAAAACAGGTTGGCTTAATTCATTTTCAATAATTCAACCTACAATATTCTGTAGGTCAGTGGATACCACAGAGTACACTGATACAATTACAACCAGTTTCTCAACCCAAATATTGAAGAATATGTAATGATGGAAGTGTCTAGGCAGCCGACAATGTCGGCTGCAGATTCTCGAGAATCTGCACAGCTGGCTATGTCGGCTGCCTAGACTACATTCCTGACCTTGTGCAGCTGACAATGCTTAAACTTATATTTATATTACAGGCACTTGTATTGTCTAGTTATATACACACGTTTAAAAATGTTTTTCTCTCTCCTAAAACAGTTTCTGTTGCCAGTCAATCTAATTTTTAGAAGTGGATCTGTGTCTGTACAAATGTGGTATGGAAATAAGTCTGATTTTGGCCTATTTTTTCACAACCTGACTATCTACTTCATTTATACATGGTTTTGTTATCCTAAATGAGCTCTTTTAAACAGTTTTTTTTGCAAGTCTGATGATTAGAACTGGATCTATGCTTATGTCTAGGTTGTAGGAAAATAGAAAAAAGATCCAACAGGCGGCCGTACCTATATGCACATAAATATATACATACAACCACTCACGTATACACCAACCTTTATTTTTTTATCAAATAATTTTTTTTTTAATTGTCTTTCCTTTCACACCACCAGTCCGGTGGAAAAGTGGCAATACAATTTAGTTGCCAGGCCTGTGAAGCAGGGATGCTGGGAAGAGACCAAATGGATGGAATGTAAAAATGCAAAAGATTCATTTCGTTCATTTTGTTACAAAATAAACAAAATTTACACGAGAACAAATTATGTAAACTACTTTATTTTTTTGTCTTCAAGTATTTCATTCCATTTATTCCGTTCATTTTGTTGCAAAATGAACAGAATTACAAGTTTTATAAATGGCTCCCCATACAGTGGAAGGTTTCAGGCCTGTATCCACTGAAATGTTTGGGGTGGGTCTCACTTAACTATTCATCGGTTCAAGATAACAGAACTTTACATATCACCATTATAATTTTTGTAAATTGTAAAACAGGGTGTTATATAACCAACAACTATAGGATGGGAGTGGTGGGTAGAGGGAATTCACCTGTGGCAAATCTAGTTCGGCATGAAACTCGCCATTAATTAGCAGTAAAAATACATGTAAACTAAAAACAAAATAGTGTATGAGCCTAATTTAGGGGGGGGGGGAAACAGTCGCATATGCGACCATAGATGGCTGTATTACATCATTCCTTTTGTTATATTTGTCTATGCCTATTAGATTAGAAGCAGATGCCTAGATTTTCGACAGGACGCCTAAATATCTCAACCTAGGCATCTGGTTTTCGCCTAGACCAAAATCCTTACGTTTAAGCTGTGATGATTGGTAGTTTCAGTTATCAATATGCAAGGAATGACATTTTAGTAACACATTTGATGTAATATCGGTATATAATAAATCTGATATTTAATAATTTAGTAAATGTATATTATGAAAATGTTGTCCATTATGATTTCATAATATAAGTGAACAGAATTAAAGATGCTGATAGAAAGTCTGCAATATCAGAACTGTGAATGTCAGACACAATATTAAAAGAAGTGTGTGTATAACTAGACAATACACCTAATAAAAATATATTTTAAAAAGTTAAAGCATTGTCGGTTGTACAGACTCTTGAGAATCCGCAGCTGACATTGTCAGCTGCCTAGACACTTCCTATAATGAATGTAATATGAAAGAATTTCACAACTTTATTGATCAATAAAGGCTGCTTTTTGCGTTTTAATATTTGTTATTCATGTCTCGTGGCTCTAACAATCTGTAGATTCTTGAATAATAGTTTTAATGTTAACTAACCTGTCTATTTCAGTGAAAGCCATGAAGCGTGTTGAAGAGATTAAGGTGAAGCGGCAAAACCAGCATATCATAAATAGGTAAATGATTTTTTTTACCACCGGTTTTTATGAAAACTTCAAACCTTAAATTTCAAATCTTAAATTTGAATAGCCTACAATTAGGTTTTCTGTTGAGCTAGGAATAGAAAACGCAGTTCTTTTTATTGCAGTAATCTAAAACTGTGTATTACAAACATACACATATATATAGATAAATAAGCACATATATATATAGATAAATAAAACAATTGAAATTGAATGTCTTAATCGGTGAGCCATATGAATCAAAATAAAGTAAGATATATTTTAGTGATCATCGTAATATATATATTTTTTTTTACTAGGTCCCACTTAGACAGGCCCCCCCCCCCCCCCAAAAACAAAAAACAAACAAACCACAAGACAATTGGACTATCGAGGATTTGATGCAAGATCATGACATGAGATTTGAAATTGTGCATTGATTTTCGGATGTTGGCTTCAGATTGAAGAAGGGCACAGAATTGGACAAAATCAAGGATATCAAAGAAGTGGAGAAAAATATCCACCTCATCAGGGCTCCCGGAGGTACGTCACACGTATATAGGATTAATATTGGTCCTCATTATACTCGAAACCGGACGCGGTGGCCAAATCGGTAGAGCATAGGCCTCCCATGCGGAAGGTCGGGAGTTCAATTCCCAATTGAGTCAAACCAATGACTTACAGAACTGACACTTGTCGCTTCCTAGCCAGGTACTCGGCATTATTAGGAGAGGGCATGGAATGGTTGGCTCAGTGTCAGGATAATTTGACTGAGTGGGATATCAGGTCATGGTGCTGAGTTTTTCCCAGTGGGGCAGCACTATAAAGTCGCCATGAGTGCACACTGTCACAAGTCAGTCTCCTTCCTGATATGATCTTAGATCATAAGATGTTTCCAGGACATAAAACCGCAAGAACCATTATACTCGAAAGATCCTAATATAAATTTCTCTACCTAGCTATTGCCTAGTCGACTGATATTCTTATTCTAGTTTTAGGTTTTGTCCACTGGTTGTTGGTAGAATTAAAGGGCGAGTAAACCTTGCTGCTGTTTTATGTAGATTATCACCATTATTCGGGTATGAATATGCCAGATGCTGATGCGAACCATTCCTGTGAAGTTATCACGTTCATTCACTTAACTGTTGTCATTTTGCAGCAAAATCCAAGCAGTTGGAGAAAAAGTTGGTGCAAGTGATCGAGGAGGACGAGGAAATGATGGATGGGCAGACGACTCTGTGAGCAGCCCCGTGGTCAGAAGCAGATGGCTGCCTGAAAAGCTTTCTGATGGTCTCAGCAGGCGCATTCAAACTTATGTCACAGAAGTAGCCAATGTTATTAAACACCAGAGAAGCATCCACGTTGTTATTGTACTGTCTTACAAATTAAAAACAGGAAAAAGACCCACGTGTTATTTTTTATTTTCGTTTTACTTGAATTTAAAAAAAAAAAATGTTAATGAACTATGGGATTATTCATAATAGTCTACATTTACTTAATCGTACTAATTCCCTTAAGCTTCCCATTGACATACATT
The DNA here is from genome assembly GCA_030323885.1 of Branchipolynoe longqiensis. Lineage (NCBI taxonomy): Eukaryota > Metazoa > Annelida > Polychaeta > Phyllodocida > Polynoidae > Branchipolynoe > Branchipolynoe longqiensis. Next base: position 34,204,699 of record CM059188.1, read on the forward strand.
ATGTTAGAAATATTTAAGGGGTATGTGCATATGAACGATGTTGCACCATTTGTATAAGATGATATAAAAACGACTAAATTGGTGTATAAAACGAATTGAACTATTGTCCCAAGGGTTATGAATTTGTGTATATGCCATATTCTCACAGGTTATGCCCTGGGGGCGGTGTTAGCGAGCCAAAACTGGTTTTGGACGGGATTTTTAGTTTAGCGGCGAACGGTCCCTATGCATGGATCAGTGTTATGGAAACACCGCAAGTTTAAGGTCGGGTATGGTAATACCACTCCATAGCAGGTTTAAGGGTGGTGTTAGGTACCGATTAGGCCCAAATCTATTCAATGCTATCATATTCAACAGAATAACATACTCAAAAAGTGAAATTTGGTCAAACAAACCCCAAAATCGAAGCAATATTAACACCGCTGCTACATCGGCAGCGATATTCATATTGTCGAATGTAAACAAAACAAATCGCCGCCGATGCGGCACCAGTGTGAAATCACTTCGATTTTGGGCTTAATTTGACCAATTTTATGTAACAGAATAACATACAAAAGAAGTGAAATTTGGTCAAATTAAACCAAAAATCGAAGCGATATTAACGCTGCCGCATCGGTGCCGATTGTCAAATAGCGGTGCTCGCCGGGAACAGGCTCAAGAGGGATTCCCCAAATCTATAAATAACATGTTAGCTACCGCCACTGCACTTTGGCTCCGTACATACCCCGTGACCCATTTCCCAACACATGCGTTAGCTACCCCGGTGGCGGTCCTTAACACTGGAGCCGATAAAAACTTGTTCACGCATACAGGCCCAGGGCGCGTTTACCCACACGTGGGCGGTTATGAAATATTGGCCAAGTGGGCGTTAACCCGCGAGAATACGGTATATACATATATTAGGTTGATAATGACAATCTAATTCAGTTTGTAGTAATTTGACACCCACCCCCCTAGTCTGTACACATGTGAAGATAAGGAATTCAGGTGTTTTTTTAATACAAATTCACGACTTCATTTAGATTTCAAGAAAAAACTGGCGATTTCAGATTCATTTAGATCAGTGGAGACAGTTTAATGGAATTCAAGGCTTTTCAAGACTAATCACACAAAGTGAAATTTACGGCCTTGAAATGGGCAAAAGTACGGATCCTGCACACACTTTATGTTCTGATAATGAAAAGGAATTCCGAACATACAATGTTTACAAATAAAATGCTTTATTCTCCTAGTTAACTACACAGGAAACGGCCAGCACGATGCAGTTTTATAACATTGAATGTACGCTAACCGACGTATAAGTTGTGAGATTGCACTGATTTCATTCACAGTGAATATAGTAAAAAAAAATCTGTTCTTATAACCTTAAATTAGCAATGCATTGTTGTATATGCCAAGTAATAGCCAGTTAAGCTAATAACATCGGCAGAATTTGGAACTACTCTTAGTCTGGTACATTCCCCGACTGCTTATGATTTCACATGCTATATCTCCGTAAAGAATGATTGGAAAAGTAATAAAATGCTTGATTATATTCAGATATTCATATCGCAACAGGAGGCAAGCTCTTATCCTTGTAATATACATATAACAAAATAAAGAACTATATTGAATTTTTCTTCTGGGATCTCACCACCGCTCTCTTCATGTATTACACCCCTCCAGTTAAGCTAGTGACATATGTCGGCAGAATTTAGAACTACTTTAGTCGGGTAGTTTCAAGCTTAACTGGCAGGTTCTATTACAAAATTCGAGGAGACGGCACTAGACCAACATAAAACGCTGCCCAACTTCAGTTGCACCATTCACACAGCTAACCACCTGTTGAAACATGCATTTCATATATTATTACTAGCGGAAAAAGTACAGAACAAGATCTTGCTATAGTGTACAACTTCCACATTAACTGGGCATGTTTAATTGGTGTTCAGGATACAGAGATATCGTTTCATATGATTATCCATAACCATCCAAATTCATTGATTCCAAGTTTGAAAAGAATATTTAATACATGACACGAATAAAATTGAACTAAATATGAATGCCTGGGACGAGAATATAAGCATTTTCATTGGCAGTCACTAACCCTGGTCCAACACAACCATAAAACCCACTACATCATTATGTGCGATACCGGTTATTAAAGTTGCATAGTCCGATGGTTTTGAATTTCTGCTTTTTTTTTTAGATAAATATATTTAATTGATTGTTATAACCTACCTTACTTTAGCTTTCAGTAACTTATTTTAAATGACTCAGTATTCCCTTCTATGTAGCAACACATGTTTAATAAGTGCATCATTATCTAAGTCAGATGATTGTTTTGGTTATGAAAATTTGATGGTTCATCGGACTATGCAGCTTTAAGTGACCAGCACCAGGGAGATGTTGGTAATGTCTGTCACCCACTGACAATTAGAATAACGGCAAAATCACACCCCTTTCACAACATTTAAATTGAATAACACGCCCATTTTATACTCAATTTGAGTTTTATTTAACCCAATATCTCCAGGAACTATCTTCAGTTTTACTTGAAATGGAAATACTCAATTTTGTATATTTGCGCTAAACATTGATGCGCCTTATAGTAATAATTATTAACAATAATACATCATTGTAAAGAGCAAAATAGTTGATATTTATTCATAAACCCACTACGCCTGTGAGCGTATGCTGTCGCTAAAGGGTAACTACTCCTGGAGAGGGTTCCAGGAGGCAATGGTTTAAAGTTGCAGTCCAATGGTTTTGAGTTTTTGATATTTTCTGAGATAAATATATTAGGTTGATCGCTATAATCAAATTACTTTAATTTGAAGTACTGTTTAATCTAAATGGCTAACTTTTGAGATATTTGAAGTGTAAGCATGCAAAATTCATTTTGGCAAGCATGCCATAGGCTTCTACAGTAAAAAGTTCTATTAAATTGACACAATCTTCCCTTCTATGTAGTGACAAATGTTTAATAAATACACCATTATCTAAGTTAGATATGTAGAATCAAATCTAGATAATTCTTTTGGTTTTGAAAATTTGATATTTTCATCGGACTATGCAGCTTTAATCTTAATCCAATATGAACACTGGTGGGTGATGAATTTGAGTTGCTGGCAGCCTGTTACCCCGTCCTCACACTGACGCTCCTCATGACCGGAGCGCACAGAACTGCTGAAACACTTCGAGGATGTGTATGTCGATCTCACTAGTGAAGAGAAGCGTTTCCAACGTCTGGATATACTTGTACACTTGTTCGTGATGCTGAAAGAGGGAAGCAGGTTTAAATAATAAACTAGGCGATCTTAATTTAAAGACCTAATGAATCTGAAGTTTATAAACAAATAGTGCATTCTATCTAATCGAATTACTCAAGTCTTAAATATCAATTGTATCTAGTTAAGAATAGGGTATCAATTCAAAGCGTCAGCGCATACATCAGACAGTGGGGCTAAACACAAACATTTGCTTGTTTGTGTGATGGTTTATTTACCCTGTCCATAACGAGTAAGTCACATCATGCCTTGTTTTCATAGCTGAACAGCAATAGTCTCAATTTGGTAGTCGCCTTGTGATCTTAGCTGTTAGTAATGTTACTTAGTTTTTTGTGGTTTTTTTTTGTGTGTGCCACATTTCCAACAATTTGGGATATACCTACCCTCTGTACTAGTGGGAGTAGGAATACTCAGTTTACGCTGTGACCTTGTGAGGTCACGGTATGAGATCATTTTAAGAATTTTTAGGAGTTAGGTATTGAATGACGGTTGTGAGTGCACACAGACTAGATCAGACCACCTCACTCGCAGCCTTTGTTCTTAGAAAATTGCCTCTAGCCCCTTTATTATAGTTTTTAGGTAGGTGAAATTCATAGTCAGTGGAGTTTGAGGGAATCATGCACTAATTTCCTTTTAGGCCCCACAGCAATGACTACTCATTCAGTGACCTTGTTTTGTGTATCTTAGACTAAGAGAGCGCGGAACTCACTCACTCACTCACACACTCACTCACACACACTCACTGAGTCATTCACTGAGTCATTCACTGAGTCATTCACTGACTCAATCACACACTCACTGACTCAATCACACACTCACTGACTCAATCACACACTCACTGACTCAATCTCACACACTCAATCTCACACACTCAATCACACACACTCAATCACACACACTCAATCACACACACACACACACACACACACACACACACACACACACACACACACACACACACACACACACACACACACACGCGCGCGCGCGCGCGAGACAAAGTGTTGAGGTACGTACAAGCAAGAAGACTTGTTGCAGCCGCTCGATGACCCATTTGTACCACGGCGTGTTGTAGTCACGCTCCTCGGCCTCACACTTAGCCAGGTGGTCCGTGAGGATGATGATGAACCGCTGTGAACAGACAGCATTAGCACAGTTAGTATCATACAAGCAACACTGCAAACAGACAGCATTGATAAAGAAGCAGTTAGCAGTGTACAACTAACACCACAAACAGACAACACTGATAAAGAAGCAGTTAGCAGTGTACAACTAACACTGCACACAGACATTAATAAAGGAGCAGTTAGAAGCCTACAACTAATATTGGCAGGGTCCGCACACATGTCAAAATAGGGAATTCAATGCTGTTTCTGATAGGAATTCAAGACTATTTTCATTTCGATTTAGTCCAAAATCAACATTCCAAATGGCAATTTCAGACTAATTTTATATCAGTGGGGACAGTTTAATGGAATTCAAGGCTTTTCGAGACTAATTACCCAAAATAGGTTAAATTCGAGGCTTTTCAAGGCATTGAAATGGGGCAACTGAAGTTCAAGGCTTTTCAGACCCAACACGCACCCTGCACTGCATTTAAATTTAATTAAATAAATAATCAGATTAATGCTTTCATTAACTTTAACGAATATTTACATGGAAATTGCTGTTTGACTTACGATCCTGAACATGAAGAAACCTAGAGTTGGTACATAGCTGACTGCGTCCACAAGCGCTCACCTGGAATATGATGAGGAAGAGATTCTTCTGTTCCTTCTGCGCAGACTCGAGCTTCTCCTCCATGCGCTCTATGGCCTCCTCTGTTGGGATCTCACGGTCTTCCTCGTCCATGTCCATACTGTCCGCCTGCATTCACGAGCACAACAGTTATTCACCAAATAGACATACATACATACATCATACATACACACACACACACAGTCAGACCATGTCGTTCATGACCATGCTGTCGCCATGCATTCACAAGCACAGGGTGCGTACACATTTGAATGTATGGAATTCAAGGCTGTGTTTGATAGGAATTCAAGACTATTTTCATTTGGGTATCAGGAAAAAAAACCCATAGGCATGTCGGATTAATTTAGATCAGTCGGGACATGGCAACATCTAAGGTCATATCAGAACGGGTACCGACTTGAGACAATGCACACTCACGGTGACTTTATAGTGCTGCACCACTGAGAGACCAGGCCGCCAGCACCATAGCCTGATATCCCACCCAGTCACATTATTCTGACACTGAAACAAACACTCCTTGCCATATGCTAATAATGCCGAGCACCTGGCTAGGAAGCAAAAAGCATCAATTTTTAAGTCATTGGTTTGACTCGACCAGGGTTTAAATCCATGAGTTCGAATCTCATGATCTAACAAAACGAGAGACGGACGTTAACTCTTTCGGCCATCCTGTCCGGTCTAAAATCGTGCAGATGGTTCATGGTTGCCTGTAAGCAGTTCTAAATGCCCGAAGCCACAACGGTGTCCACAATTACCCGTTGGTGTGCCTCCAGCTTGTCCCTGGCATCCTCCACCTCCTTCTGTAGTTTCTGAACGTGCTTGTTCATCTTCTTTATCGTCGCGTGCATGATTTCCCACATGAAGAAACTGGAGACAAGAATTGGAGTGGCTGATGAAAAATAAACCCCACAAGTCATGGAGCTACAAACAATGCATGCCAGGGGATTTAAAGTTATATTTCAAAACCACACTCCATGGATCTACTGTATGCAGCTACCTTGGTAAAAATATATCAGAACAGCAGCATATATATAATTACATACATACATACATACATACGCACACACACACATCATCATCATCATCATCATCATCATGCTGTCGGTCGCGATGCGACAAAGACTGCGTTCATTACTTGACTGCCGCTCTCCAATTAGCTCTCTGCTGTGAGAGTTGCATTCATGAGTCGGTCTTAATGTCTCTCAGCTTCAGGTTTCTCTTGATGGTATCCTTGAACCAGACACACACACACACGCACACACAATACAATACACATACACACATGCATGCAGTGGTATTTCACATTGTAGCTCTGAACCATGTACATCATGCGACAAGGATGATCCCAAGGTTGGGAGAGATGGCATATGAAGATCATCTGAGGAGACTTAAGCTATCAACATTGTCATATCATCATCTAAGGGGAAATATGATAAGAGTATTACTGGAGTTTGACAGTGATGTCACAACAGGTTTGTTCAACCTCAGCATAGACAGCAACACAAGAGGCCAGCGGTATATGACCTTCAAGGAGAGGCCCAAACTTGAGGTCAGGAAACACCCACTTTTCTTTTGAGTGACAGATCCATGGAAGTCTTCCAGACCAAATGGTTGAAGCACCAATGGTAGAATCATTTGAGAGAAGGCTGAATAGACATTGGAGAGGACACCCACAATTCTATGACTTTAGGTCAATAGTTATTTTTTTACCATAACAAACTGGCATGAGAGGCTCAATAGGGCCTATATCAGCCAGAAGAGGATCTATAAGTTAATGCAGACATGGTTAGCACAATTCCACTGCGAATCACTAACACAAATATGAGAACACTACCAAGTTTTATCATCAGGAACCATGTGCTTCTGGATTCAAAATGAATTTAACATATGAGGCCTAGTGCAGGATGAGACTGAGGGGAAGGCTCTCGCTCTACTTCCGGTATGCTGACACGCCAGGTGACAGCTCCAAGCAGGCCTCAGAGACAACCAAACACTTCCAGTATGCTGACATCAGGTCACAGCACCAGGCAGGCCTCGGAGACAAGCAAACACTCCCGGTATGTTGACACACCAGGCTACAGCTTCAGGTGGGCCTAACAAAATGTCCAAACGCTAATTGAGACCTAACTTTAGGGCAGACCACATCTTGGTTTAATAGAAAGCATCCCCCACCCCCCCCCCTCCCCTTCTATCAAAATATACAAAAGCCATAAAAACACCCACCTCGTGAAATCAGGCGTCATCTCTGGAGAGAAGAGCCAGTTGGCTACTGTTGAACACTCGATAACTTGAGTCTTTAGGAGCTTGTCAATCAAAACGCACAAAATCTGCACAAAGACAAAACACATTTTAAATGCACGTACATTCAGTGTCATGATATCAACATACCCACTGATCTACCTATTTACAACGTAATGTAAATGGCCGGAAGACCAGTGCCTCCGCGCTCAATTTTTTTTAATGTTTTACCCCAAAAAATGAAGAAGAAAAGGACACGTCTCGGCAGTTCATTTCAAAATATGTTCATGACAAAGCAATTGATCACTAACGGTTTGACCAAACTATCAATTATGTAATACCACCTCAAAGACCTTTGAATAAATGTTAGGATAAGTATTCGATGTCTCTTTTCCCTCTTCAGGGATGACAGTGTGTTCTTAACAAAAAATAAACCCAGGAAATCTACAGCAAGCGGTAATATGGTCACAAAACTGACTATAGACCGCTGTCAAAGAAGAGTGTGTACTGACTGGCCATATGCAACGGGGACTAAGATGATGCTTAGAGAGCACTGAGACCGTATGAAACCTGACTTTTGGGAAGGGGAGAGATGGGGGGGGGGGGGAGTTCATTAGTTAAGTAAGCAAGGGAATTTTAATCACAAACAATTGACCTGCCTCATTCCCCTGCTACTTGCTGTATCCTAGTAATGCCCAACACTAGGCTAGGTAGCCTACGTCATTGGTGTGACTCGAGAAGGAAGACGGACGCTAATCCATCTGGTAATTTCCCCTGACCCTGATATTGCCAAGCCTACGGAGAGAATTTCGGCGTTTTCACTAAAAAAAAATCGATGCAGGGACCCCAAAATGACCAAAACACCAACCAAACGCCAGCCGTCAGCCAACCCAGAATATGTACATGTGAATACATCAAATATTAGAGCCGCAAATTACGACAACAAAAAATCGCAGACACCCGCGAAATGGCGAAGAGCTTGCATCCCGGCCTCTTCAAAAGAAATTGCAGCGAAGTGTGGTGAAGAAGAAACATGCATCCAGCCTCTCGATTAAGGCTGACTGCTGAAAATAGTTGCAAAAATAAATGCTGTTTTTGATAGTATGTACAAACTAACCTGTTGGTGAGTTCTCCACACCTCGTACAATGCTTTCAGCAAGCACATCTGGCCCTCTTCCGTCTCCGCCAACTCTTTCAGAGCACCGTGAAACCTACAAAAAGTAAAACTTGTTTTATTTAACGGCACCTCTAGAGCACATGGATTTTTGTATCATAAGGATGGGTACCGACTTGTGACTGCGCACCTCTGGCGACTTTATAGTACTGGGGGACTGGGTACAATGACTTGATATTCTACTCAGTCACAATATCCTCATACTGAGCAAGCTAGTCAGTACTCTATCGCGATTTCTGCGAGTTTTACTATACTGCAATCCCATAGCACTATCAGCAAATGCTAATATGTTATTCAAACACCACAGCACTCTCAGTGTAGACCAATACCATGCAGCACCATCAGCGTAGGCCAATTTTATACTGCACCCTGACATACTGTCAGCTTAGGCATGGGTGATAATACAGCCACAACAGAGTAGTGTATGAAACCTGACTTCCGGGAATCTTTCGCGATTCCCTGACAGTGCTAAGCCTATGGCAGAATATCTGCGTGTTCGCAGAAATTCACTTTTGGTTTACAGATAACCTCACAATAGGCATAGATTTCCCACCTTTTTTTATATCCATGGCATTTTATGATAATTAATCGGTGACTATCAAACATCGCGGAGATCTTTAATCCTTATATACTCCTTTGCATTCTCAAAGTGGACTAACAACCCCACCTCAACAACATAATTCATAAACTCACATAACTAACTACATTAGAGTTACACTAGAATTTTCCTAACAAACCAACATTTATATACGGCTTGCCTAACTGCAACTGAACATTAAAACTTACTACAAGTTTACCAACTGAATACAGAAGATAACTTCTGCTTACATTCTAAATACTATGTAAATACTCACATTGATCTGACTAATATTGATCTGGTTATATGACACTACTCTCCCCCTTTTTTTGTGGAACTTTTGGGTTTCAGAATTTCATTGTGTTACATGGTGAAAATTGTGTATTCAACAGGTATTGTACACCTTATTCTATATACCTTTTGTGTAAATAAACCTGAATTGAAAAATGGCTGGAAGACCAGTGCTTCGGCACTGACAAAAGACTTATTCAGCAGAATAAACATATTTACAAAAGAAAATTTAAAAAAATGGTCTGGAATAAAGTGCTTACTTTGCGAGAGCAGCAAAAGAGTGGCTGAAGGACTTTGAACCCAGGAAGAGCAGTGTTTGCGTGAACACGTCGATTTTGACTGGATGGTAGCCAGGCTCCTCTCCTGAAAACAGATCATTAGATCTAATAACAAGTCCATAGGCCAGGTGACTCACGGATCCCCTGAAAACAGATCATTAGGTCAGGCATACAAACTAATAACATACAAACTAATAACAAGTCCATAGGAGAGATTACTCATGGATCTGAACGAAGTAAATGACTCAATTAAATATATGACACGGTAATAACGGGACTTCACTGTCTGCTAGCAGTATCACAGAAATTATGCTCAAAGGACAGCAAATGGCAAGCTATGAATAAATATACACAACAATTTCATTATTACTACAAATAATAGGTAAGGAAAACAGTCTGTTGGGGTTTTACGACCTGGAAACATCCTCGGTCAAATCAGGGCGGAAGGAAAATACTGCTGCTATTACGGCTGCTGCTACCAGACTTTAGGCCACGACTATAAATAAGCCAGCAAAGAGCTGACAAAGAAAAAAAAGATAGCTCATTCATTTAAAGTTGCATAGTCCGATGGTTTTGAGTTTCTGTCATTTTTATGAGATAAATATATTAGCTTGATTACAATCTACTTTACTTCAGTTTGAAGTAACTTATATTTGTAGTGCAAACATGTCAAATTAATTTTGGTAAGCACACAAAAACTGGCACTATAGGCTTCTGTAGTAATAGTTAAAAACTAATTAAATTGACTTCTACGCAGAAACAAATGTTTAATGAGTGCATCAGTATCTAAGTTGGAGATGTAGAATAAAATCTAGATAATTATTTTGGATATGAAAAATTGATGCTTCATCGGACTCTGCAGCTTTACAGGTTTTTTTGTTTAGTTTTTTAAAAAGTGATTGGTTGTTGTTAAGAGCATGCATGCACTTGTTTTCGCGGCTGTGCAGTAGTGGTCATAATCCATATGGATTGATTTCTGCATTCATAGATTGATTGCATTCTTCAATACCAAATCAGAGCCTGCTACTCACCATCTTCCTCCTTGAGGGGATTGGCGAGGTCTTTCATGGTTACAACGACGTCGTCAGCCGAGCATTTGCTCTTGAGGGCGGCCATCACTTGATGCGCGCAAATGGTGCCGGGAAGGGACGCAGCACCCTCGTTCTCGTACTTGTAAATGGCGGACGGCTTCACTGGGATCAGCGGCTCAAATGAGTCCGGTACAGTGTCCACTATACGCTGGTGATACGATAACCTGTCCGGGCGAGAGGGCTCTGGATGTACAGTCTGGGTACAGGATAAAGGGGTTCAGAACAGTGGGTCACCCACTACGGTCCCTGCGTACAGGAAAAAGGGTTCAGAACACTGGGTCACCCACTACGGTCTCTGCATACAGGAAAAAGGGTTCAGAACACTGGGTCACTCACTACAATCCCATATGTTGTACTTAAAAGGTGGGGTGGGGATAAGATAAGAGCACAAATTGTTGAAAGATAGGATTGAGGTGGCGGGAAGCCTACCACAGGCAAACATATTGATATTTTTGTGAACTTGTTATTTCTTTTCTGTCAATATTGAAAAATAACCATAAGGGAAAATATTCAACTTCAGTGGGCTTTAATAATAACTTATTGAAAGGAGAAAACCTCATAGAAATAAGCTTTATTCAGGGTTATAACACGTAAGTTCATTACCACTCACTCACTCACTCACTCACGCATTCATTCACTCATTCACTCATTCATTCACTCACTCACTCAGTCACTCAATGCGGAGCGAATGGTTTGACGTGACCGGGCATCAACAGACAGACAGACAGACAGACAGACAGACAGACAGACAGACAGACAGCCACAGAGACATAGACAGAGACAGAGACAGAGACAGACAAACACTGTTCCGAATGTTATTTACCTGAGAGCCTTCTGCAGAACTTCCTTGACAAACTTAGGCTTGGGCAGTTCCCGTTCCAGCTCCAGGCACGACGACCAATCCTCCCAAGTCCACTTGAACTGAAAGTTGCTCAGATGGTACGCGAACCAGTTGGCATACCTATGAAAGTTTTTGTTAAAAGACGTCAACACGTGAGCAATACAATAAAAACTCATTTCACCTGGGAGTTTTTTTTGTTTTTTTAAAGCTAACCCCAAAGGACTCGATCGCTAGATTTGATTACCTCTGTACGTATATAATAGGGAAGTGTGTGCATTCAATCAGCCCTCACCGTCTCATATCCCTGCACATATAATCAACAAGGTTTCTCCCTCCCTGATTGATAAAGTTATATGATGCAACCATCGCGGACTAATATCAAACCAGATGAAGCTGCGAAACAAAGTGGCTTCATGAGGGGTGAAAATGGTCTCCGGCAAAAAAATGAAGTGAAAATAATGTGTCTTCATCAATAGCAGAGTTGTCCTAGTAATTATTAAAAATAATTACTAGGATAACGATGGTACATTATTATTATTATTATTATTAAAAGAAGGGTATCGACACAAAATTCCCACAAACATGGGTGAAAGTGGTCTTAATTAATCGGTGCAATAATTAATCAATACAATAATCAGTGCCATAATAATTGAATAGGGCAATACATACCGCTCAATACACGAGGTGTTCATGTTGTCTATTCTGTCGTAAAGCATTTCGGCCGCCTGTGCAAGCTGTAGAAGATGCAGTTAAAGAAAACCCAAACAAACCACGCAAGCAGTGCTCACTGGACAAACAACTGGGAAGAGCATCGCATCGAGACACCTGCGGCTATTCAGTGTTATAAGACACTGCGAGACGAGACAGGGCTTAGCAAACCCCGACACATCAATTGGAGCATTAACAGTGTACTGGGATGCAAGTGGGCTTCCGGAAAAAAACGCGGAAATCAAGCCGAGACATTGGCGCCAATTTTTCCCTATAGGATTAGCACTGTCATGAAATTGCCGGGTAAATTCCGGAAGTCAAGTTTCTCATTCTTTTTTTGGTTTTTATGTTCAAACATGTAACGTCATATAAGAACTGGATTCGAACTAACTAATAATCGGTATATATCAAAAGTCGCGGAAATCCGCGAAGATCCTACAATCATCCCTGAAACAAATAATAAATAGCACAAGAGAATAATTGAACAAATATTGCATTGTCAGCACAAAATACCGGTCGTCTTAAATAGCAATAGTTAAGGATACAACTTGAGGCATAGAACTTGGCTGAAGTTTACAAAGCTCTATGAAGAGGGATCCATAGAATATCTCGATGTAGGGCGGTCTGGGCAATTGGAACAACTGAGCGAACATGGTCTGCAAAGAAAATGTAAACATTTTTGTTTTTTTCTTCAAGATTTATACTGCCTATCATGGATAAGTCTGAATAGACTTGTTTTCACCATAAGACAGTTTATCGATAGAAAGCCCGAGCCTACACTTTTACCGACCCAAGGGATTTTTAACCTCCCACACCACATAGACATGGTATGAGAGCAACTGGCCTTTGAATACACTAAGTTATACACAGTGGTGGAAATCCAAATGGCAGAGAGAAGCTTAAACCCTGAATAACATGGCTGCAGTATTTGGAATGGCTTAACAGGTTTGTTTGTTTGGGTTTTATGTCCTAACAATATCGAAGGTCATATCTAGATGGGTACTGATTTGTGAGTGAGCACTCAGGGTGACTTTATATTGCTGCTCTATCCCATCACGATATCATCAGTCATAATATTTCGATATTGAGCAAAGAACCTACAATAGATACTGAGCAATAGAGCCCACCTCGAGAGGGTTCCTGTACCTATCAGCCAATCACATTTAAGACCTTTTTAATGCAAATTTTCTTACAAATAAATTTTTGCGACAAATGTAACATACATATTTAATTAAATATTAACAGAAAAGAGTGATGTGATGCAATCTATGGATCTCTATGTGGATGATCACTTCGCTGGACAGTCTAGTCTGTGATACAACGGGTCTGCTACAGGCTTGCACAATTGATCTTTTATTTGAAAATTTATAGGTGAGAAGCCACATACATGTGATAGTGTTTAAATCAGCAACTAATTAATGCTGATTACAAGACATTTTTGCATACTTGTCAAGATTTTGAGAGCTATTTTATGCAAACATGTGATGATGGACTGATGATTGAATACAGTGTCAACTTCAAGACATTTCAGCTCCACTACATTTGTGCTTTGTGAAGAAAGCTGATAAAAACAACTTGAAAAATCCAATCTAAGACCTTTTAAAGACCTCTCCCCAGAAAAGTGACCACATTTAAGACTTTTCAAGGCCTTGAAAATTGACTAATCAATTTAAGACTTTTGAAGGATTCGCAAGAAGCTTGTAGGTAGGGACAAATGTTAATTTTGTAGGTAATTAGTATGGATCGGCCGGGGTTCGAACCCACCGTCTCCAGGACGTGGATCCAACTAGCGCTCTTACATATTCAGCCACTGCATCCAGGGAATATCGAAGGTAATTATTAAATCTACACTATATATAAGAATAGAACCCACCTCGACAATCATATAGTTGAGGGGAATCTTGTTTTTGGTCGGGAAACTGAGGAGGGCGGCCGCACTGAAAGGAAGAATATAGATTACACAATATTATTTACCCACTTAATTTAAATACATAAAAGGTTGTGAAATATTAATTCTAAATTACCTAACTGCTTTTTGCTTATACTCGCGATTGTACTGTTTATGGAGTATGAACTGTTTTCAGGGAGTTAATTAAAAAATTGAGCTTAAACTAAATATAAATATCAATGCAATATATTCATTGCACACGCGTTAATTTTATACAGGTGGTCTTTCTGCAAAGTCGAACACCACAGCATATATTTGAACAGCCAAAATAATTCTGTACCTGTTCAATCAAAAGCGAATATATGATTATACAAACCTGCGAGCATCACACCCATAATACTGATCAATCATTGCTTTTCCCCTTAGAAAAGCAGACATGTTTTCCAGGCGACGAAGCAACATAGTTAATGTAGCAATGATGAATTGCAACTGCTTTGTACGTAGTAATTATTTTGCAAGCTTTCACTTCAAATAACACCAAAGTTAGCCGATTTACCTAAATGTTATGCTGAACTAAAGGCAGGTTAACATTGCCAACCCAAAATATTTAAACCAATGGGCCAAGCAACTTTATTTAGGCGTGAAAATAACTGACAATTTCTAGACGAAGGTCAAGGTTATCATTCGGATGCATCCCTTTCTGTTAGACTAACTAAATGTCAGTGTCTGCTTACTTACCAGTCTTTGCGTTCATTGTGGAAGGTGTGAAGTATACGATGTAGTTCTTCTTCTATTAAGTACCGCTCAATGGAGTGGCTGCCTGGAAGCACAGGACCCTGACAATGGCAAGGCAAATTATACATGTATAACTGTTTGCTGTTTTGCGTTCTAGCAACATCTAAGGCCATCAGAACGGGTACTGACTTGTCACAGTGCGCACTCATGGCAACTTTCTAGTGCTGTCCCACTGACAAAACAAGCCACCAGCACCATGACCTAATATCCCACACAGTCACAGTATCCTGATACTGCGCTAACCAGTCCTTGCCCTATCCTGGTAATGCTGAGCGCCAGGTTAGGTAGAGACAAGTATCAATTTGATATATCATTGGTTTCACTTGGCCGCCTTTCAAACTCCCGACCTTCCGCACGGGAAGCCAGCACGCTACCGATTCGGCTACCATGTCCAGTATATATATAGTATAGTTAAACGAGTCTTACCTGGTACAGATGATGGATAACTGGTGTTTTCCCAAAGTACTAGCCTCAGATAGTAGTAGGTCAGAGAGAAGGAAGCACATCTGGGTCCAGCAATTTTTCACATACTTTATAGGATAACAAATTATCTCAATATTCTATGGATACTTTTATGTTTTCGTTTCAGCACAATCCAACATGATAGTCGTGGTAGGATAGGGTGGGCGGGCCCTGACCCACGACTATCCGAGGCTAGTACCTCAGGAAAACACCAGTTATCCATCATCTATACTAGGTAAGACTCATATAACTATACTATTTTACCTCGGTACTACGACTCTGGCTACTCGTAGTCGAGGGAGAATTTAAAATTTAAAAAAAATCCTTTTAGTCTTAATATTGAAAACATACTATAATGTTTTTAGTGCAAAATAGTAATTTTTTGTTTCTCACCCGTCTTTAGTCAGTGAGTAGGTGAGTTGCCAGGCCGCTTGGCTTCTCTAGTCGTTTGTTGTAATGTTTTGCAAACGATCTAGCCGTCTTCCACCCAGCGTGTTCAAGGATTCTCTTAACTGAGATTCCTAACTGTCTTGCCTTGGAGACCATGGCTCCACGCATTGAGTGAGATGCGTAGCATCCAGTATTGACACCTGCCTGTTTAAGCACATTGATGGTCTATCTTGCGAGTGTGTCTCTCTCGAGATAGCTTTATGTGGTTTAATAAAGCTGATCAGAAGCTGTTTGGAATTCCTTATTACACGTGACTTGGATATATATGCCCTAATGGCTGAAACTACACAAATCCGATTATCATCAGGAAAACTATTTACATGTACCGTGGACAGTTGGTCCTCTGTGCGATTCGACTTTAGTAATGTCTCTAAAAAGAATGTTGCCTCATCCTTGTCTATCTCTAGTCCATCCAGAGAGAGCGCCACAATAGTTTGGCCCCTGTGTCCTGTCACTAGCAGTAATAGCACCGCTAACTTAAACCCTAGTTCCTTCATTGATAAATGTTTATTCCTAGGCCATGACTTGAACAACTTAAATACTACAGACACATCCCAAAACCGATTATATTTGGGTTTGGGTGGGTTTCTTTCGTACACCGATCTAATGAACCAGTGTACTAACTGATGCTTTCCAGTGGTTTGTCTATCTATTCTTGGCAGAATAATTGACAGCGCACATCTTGCTGCATTAATTGTACCAAATCCTAACCCTTACATTCTTAGAAATCTTACAATCTGGGCTATTGTAGGCTTTAACGGTTTGACTCATTTAAGAGGACAATGAAGTCCCCATTTCTTTAAATAACTTGTGTATAATTTCACCGTTCCTTTCCTCCAGGCATGTGAAATAAGTCTTTCTTGTGTAATTTTGTCCCAACCATATTGTTCTAAATGTTTCCTTAAAAAAGGAATGGCAAATTCCTGTTTTGTTAAAGTTGCATGGTCCGATGGTATAAATATATTTTCAAAACTAAAACACTTACCTAGATTTGATCCTACATATCTAACTTAGATACTGGTGCCCACACAAATAAATTGGTGCTGTATTTATGGAATAAATCCGATTTGACAAGAATCTACATTCACACCAGACATGTTCCTCAGCACTCACTTTCTAAGATGCAGGTCAATCTCGTGACCTCTCTGAGATTCTTGGTGGTCATGGCCTAGTTTCACACCATGTGACCAGCCTGAGCACTCTCCAGAAATAGGTCAGGTATGTTTGCTTTGTTTATGTTCAGCAGAGCTTCTGTTATCTGCTTTTCTTCTCATTAGCTAGATTATAAGTTGTTATCTCGCTCACTTGACAGTTAACCATATAAAGTGTCACTGATATTAAACTGAAAGTGTAGTAATCAGAGCGTTTACTCCATGCCAGTATTCTCGATGTCGGGCTGATGTCACCGTGACTCGCGAAGGGAAATTTGTGCTGCAGCAATGCTATGTCTATGGAGAGCATTTATTTTTTGCAAATTAAATTAAAAAGCTGTCATTGGGTCGATTAAAAAGCTCTTAATGCGCGATTGAAGAGGAAGATCTGAAGTATTTAATTTAACCTAAAAACAATTTTCTCTGAAAGGAATAAAAAGCAGAGATAATAGTGAAAGTTGTTATATTCTGAATGTAAGTGCCAGCAGTGGTAGTCGATTGGCTGATAAAAAGGTCAGTAGACCACGTGACCATGGCGAGATTGGGAATGGTGTCACAGCCTTGGCTTCCAGCCCGAGGGTTTCGGCAAGCTTGCCGAAATTATTTTGAGTGAATTTACTTCAAATATCTTCAAAATTACTTGGCAATTATCAAAACCACTTCAGGGTAATGATAAGGAGATCATACCGATCAATTTACTATATTTATCTCAAAAAGTTTGGGAAAACTCACAACCCATCGGACTATGCAACTTTAATGAAATAGTCATTTCTGTGGTGTCAATAACTTTAATTTCTTTGTTGGTGTCAATACTAATTTAGTTTCATGTATGTAGAAACCTAACCTTTTAAAAGTCTCACATAGTTTGTCTACCGCTGTTTGACAATGTTGTGTCTGTGCAGCAATAAAAGAGTCATCAATACAAGGAAACATAACGTGTCCTTTCCTAGCCATGTTTTACATGTAAAAGTGATGGTTTGAACAAAAAACAAACATTTCTCGCCGTGAATATAGCCTATGCTGCCGACACGGCGTAAAACAACCACCAATCAATCAATCAATCAATCCTAGCCATGTGGGAACAAATTTGTTTAAGTAACCTTGTGAAAATGCGTGGAGCGCAAGCTTGTCCGTTTGGCATACAGGTGAGCTCATAAAGCTCATCATTCCAACAAAACCTGAGAAATTTCCAATTAGGTTTATACATTGGTACTGAATAGTAAGCATCTCTAAGATCCACACTGGCATGCCAGGAGTCTTGCGTTACTAAGTCTCTAGCTGTATCTAGTGAGAACACTTTGAAATGTTTATACTCTACTAGTTTGTTTAACCTTGTTAAATCCAAAATTAGTCTGATATCCCCATTTGGTTTGGGTCTCGTGAAAATATTCTAGATGAATTCCCCAGCCAAATGAAGTGCTGGCTCTATAATGCCTTTTCCACAAAATTTTAGAACTTGATAATTTAATGCCTCGCGTATGGAAACATCAAATCGATAAGGAAAGGGTATGCTATTTTGAATAGACTCCTCCATGAGTGGTATTCTAACTCCTTCCGCTAAGTTAAGGATAGTTAGACTTTCGGCAATGTTACTCCATTCTGATAAGCAATTGTTTAGGTTACCAGCTTTAAACGCGCTTACTGTGGTCTGCGTTGCCACTTCTACTTGTTCCCATGGCAGGGGAACGGTTTCTGAGCGTTGAACTCCCCCTTGAAGGGTCTGTTCCCGTCGTTCCAGCCGAACGACTGCCTCTGGCCCCTTCCCCAGGCCTGATAGCCGTAATTTGTTCCAAACCAGCCTCCTCGTTGTCCGGTTCGACGGGTCCGAAAATCCTGCCTCGTCTTCTTGAAGCAGGTAGGATTTGCGTCTGCGGATTTCTTTTTGTCCAGTTCTGTGTTTCCCACACTTGGATCCCGTCTCCACTTGTTTAAACAAGTGTTGCAGCTACCCACCGAACATCTTGGTTTTGTCCAGTGGCTTGCCTTTCACTGGCTTGTGGGAAAGGAATAGTGTATACTCCTTTCAGTCATTGTCCAAGACATTCTTAGACGGCGCCACCTCCTTTCCTGCATCGGCGCAGACGGCCTTGAAGACGTTTGCAAACAGTCTGCAGGAGAGGAAAGTACTAGTCGCTGTCAGCAACGCAATTCTTCCATCCATTTCCTCACACAGCGAGGAGAACTTATTCTCTGTCATCATCCTATTCGCTATAGGCGTTATGGCTGGCAGAGCTGCGAGTACCCCCTTGTGTACCGTGTGCAGAACCGCCTCAAACTTGTTGCACTCCTCGCTGAGCTTCACCTCGTCGTCCATATCTTTGATGGCCGATTCCGGGATGCCTTTAATCCCCGTGAACCTCTCCGCCAACTTCATAATCACTTCCGACGGCTTGAAGGTATGGAAGTGGCCTTGAATGGTCTTCCTCATCATGGTGGTGGTCTGGATCTTCTTCCTTTTAAGAATTTTAATCTTTTTGACCATCTTCCCACTTAACTTGGTGTATTTACCTGACCGTTTAGTGTCCGAGTCGGAGTGTGTTGAAGACGAGACCGACGACGAATCCGAAGAAGATTTGTTTTCTTGGATTTCTTCTTCTCACTCTTTTTCACCAACGGCTTCTTTTTGCATGCCCTGGTGAAGTCATACCCCTCGGACGACTCTACCTTCTTGTGCTTGTGCTTGTGCTTGTGCTTATGCGCAGCCTCTTCCTGGGACTCCTCATTAGAAGAGTCCTGAGCGTCTGCGAAGTCCTCCGCAGCTCCTTCAACTTGAGCTGAACCAGATGCATGACATGTTCATCTAGGTCAGCCGGGCTGGGCTCAGAGCCCCCCCCCCCCGCCACCTCCTCAGAATCCCTTTGTTCTGGTGACCTTTGTACCAGTACAGGCGGTGATGGGTCTCCGTCTTCGCTAACCTTTCGAGGTATGTCAGCCTTACTCCGCTTCGTAGCCATAGCTGGGAGTCTGTAAGAAACCCAAAACCAAAAGGTTAGGTATCCTTCAAGGTGAATATGACACAGGTAAACAATAAATTATTATACCAAATGTGTCTAGTGGTGTTAAATCCGTATTTAAACTGTTTTGAACAGAGCCATGTGGTTAATTTACAGTCATAGGTAAATGGTATGGACAACCAACTGAAACCAAACGAGGGGTAGGGACCAGTGTAGCAGTACCCTCCCACACTCTCTCCAATAAACTTCTCCCACCTGTGGCATTTTTG
Source organism: Branchipolynoe longqiensis (assembly GCA_030323885.1). Taxonomy (NCBI): domain Eukaryota; kingdom Metazoa; phylum Annelida; class Polychaeta; order Phyllodocida; family Polynoidae; genus Branchipolynoe; species Branchipolynoe longqiensis. The sequence goes on from CM059188.1 coordinate 34,224,893, forward strand.
GCCAACAAGTTGAATTGATGATTGACTGGTGGTTTCTTTACGTGTCGGCAGCATAAGCCATATTCACAGAGTCCCAAAGTTGGAGAAAATACTACGGGACTCAGAGGTATGCCTAATAATCAAGTTGGGGAATTCAAAGAAACCCAGGAATAAATCCTATCGATGTAAGTGGCTCCTGCCAAACATCTCTCCGTTCGGCAACGGGCGGCATTATAAAGAAACAATGGCTGCATTGTTCTAACGATGTTACAACACATCATAATTAAACTGTAAACAGTAAATTCTTAATGAAAAGTTTAAAAAACTTGATGTATGTGAATGCTAACATGAAATATACCAACTTATCCAGTCAAAATGATACTAACCTGGTTGGTTTAGTAGTTAATGTAGAAAAACTGCCGGAACTACTCAACAAACATACCCCCATTGTGAGTAGATTATGCTAACTGCTGGACCAGGATGTGCTTCCTTCTCCCTGGACTTCGAGTAGCCAGAGGCATAGTACCGAGGTAAAGTATATATACACATAGATACATGTATAACACCACTTACATTGTGCAATAATTCAGAATACAGCACATAAGCAATGTTGCAAGACCATTCGAGACAGTTTCATAAATCACAATGATTCCTCACTGGAATATATAATTATTTGCTATAATCATACTTTCCGGAACCTACATTATACCGTACTTGGTGGAGATAAGAAAGTAAGTAGATGAATCTAATTCCCGAATGTTCAGGCAGCTTCGGTAGTGTAATAGTTAGCATGGCAAGAAGTGTAGGTTCAGATCCTGCTCTAGGGCGCAATATTTCCCACTTTGAGCTGTTTATGTATGCAGAGTGAAGATATGGAATTCAAGGTTTTAAAAGGCTGTTTTTGATAGGAATTCAAGACTATTTTCATTTGGATTTCAGGAAAACAACAATGGTGAATGGTGATTTCCGACTAAATTAGATCAGTGGGGACAGCTTAATTGAATTCAAGGCTTCAAGACTAATACCCAAAATAGGTTAAATTCGCTTTTCAATGCCTTGAAATGGGGCAAATGAAGTTCAAGACATTTCAAGACTTTCCAGGCCCCATATGGATCCTGTGTATGTGTCAACGCAGGGACGTACCTCCGGAACATCTGTGTAGTCGAACATCCTGAAAACGATGGTGGGAAGCGGGTACATGGCATCCTCGTGGTGTGAAGGCGGGATGATCTGCTGCAGTGTGTGGTGCAGGGCCTCACACAGCACGTCATCAAAAGCCAGGTACGGCCGGATGATCTGCTTCTCAACCCACTTCTGACCCTGTAGATTGTGTACCTGGGCCCACAGTGCATCCAGGTACTGGGTGCCAGTGGAAACAATCAGCAACCTGGTTAATCTCAGTATTGATATTATTTCCATGGTGAAGGTCATATAGCCCCTTAAAGTTGCAGTCCGATGAAACATCAAATGTTCCAAACAAAAACTAATATTGATTTGATTCTATATACTGATACACTTATCAAGCATTTGTTGCTAGACAGACGGGAATACACTCAATTTAATAGAATCTGTTACTGCAGAAGCTTATGGTATTAAGAGTTTGGGCGTGCTTGCCAAAATAACTTTGACATGTTTGCACTTTAAATGTCTAAAAAGAATTAGCCATTTAAAACAAAAGTTACTTCAAATTAAAGTAAGGTAGATGACAATCAATTTGAGATATTTATCTCAAACTCAAAATCATCGGACTATCCAACTTTAAATATCAACGAAATGACACCACATTCAAAGCGGGGTAGTGCACTAAGAGCAAGTGCTCCTGTTTTTCCAGTGGCCAGTCAACATCAGCACCCAATCTTTTATTTGGAGTACCTACATACATCAATGGCGGGGGTCCCAAGTCCCAACTACACGACGTGGTCATGGTACTACTGCACAGAGTAATAAGATTAAGCAATCACTGCCCAAATTTGGGGTTTGACATCCAAGAGACTCAAATCCCATATTACAGCGATAAAGCATCTACTGAATCACTTTGACTTTCAAACTTTAGCCGTTTAGAGTAGTAGAAATATGACATCGGCGGTTAACAAACTGCTCCAGGCTCACCTCCTCTTGGGGATGCGGGGTGTCAACTGACCAAACTCGCAACGCTGGCACATGAATCTTCTGACGTTTACTGAAAGAAAGACAATAAATAAATAAATAATTTATTTAATTGTTTTTTTATAATCTGAACTAGAAAAAATGTCTAGCTAATTTTACATAATGACCAATGAGAGTATTCGAAGCTTGAATTTATGAATGATAATGTGAACGAAAATTTGAGAGCCCCCTCACTAATGGTATAATTCTAAGGCGCTACACAATAAAAGCATAATATGGCATATATAAAACTTACAATTACAGTAATTGAAGAGAACACAATCAGCGTCCATACCTGAGGTAGTTTCCGATGGTTTGCAGGAGGCGTAAGAACTCAGCCTCTTTTTTCTCGTACAGCTCACGACCAACCCAGGGCAGTGCGGACAGGACAGCGAAAACATACCAGTCAGCGCGCACCTGCAGTGAGACCAACAGATAGGTGTACTCTGCCAATCAAACTGCCTGTTACATAGTTATGAACACATCCACCGGGCCAATCAAACTAAAACTGCCTGTTACATAGTTATGAACACATCCACCGGGCCAATCAAACTACCCTTTACACCATCACTGAACATATATATATATCAAGCCAATCAAACTGCCTACTATAGTCACTGACATTGGGCCAATCAAACTGCCTATTACAGTCACCCAAGACATATATTGGGCCAATCAAGTAACCCATTACAGTCACTGAACACATACATTGGGCAAATCAAATTGCTCATTATTCATGAATTCCTACCCATTAAAGGGGTATTTGTAATTGCGAGATTACTGACCTGGGGTATGTTGTCTTCAAGAGTAACTTCCACAAAGTTGTCAAACATGCCGAGCAGAGACGTGGCACAGATTACGTGACAGTTGAGCAGGTCCGATAAGAAACGCACCTGAAAGATTAAAGCATTCGCATTGTGCATAAACTCCGTCACTCTCAACCAAATAAGGAAGAGAATGCGCGAGTTGCTGCGGAAAATGCCGTTTTGGGCACATAAGAGTTCATTGCGTTTGACCTCCAAGGCGCCTGCTACCGGGACGCCCACGTGGTTGGTTCCAGCCACTAGCTTTCCTGCGACGTCACCCCCGCAATGACGCGTCCTTTCCCAACTCCACGTGGTCGATGATGCAACCTCCCCGGGATGAGACCCGCGGCGGCTAGCCCCTCTCTGGCTCGCCTCCACGCGACATACATTTTTATCGACAGGCACATTATGTGAAACATCCATGCTACATACATGTTTATCGACACACATTATGTGAACCATTTTTGAACATGCAACCAACAACATTTTGTGGAACTTCTACCGAAACTTCATTCAATACAACCGACCAATATCATATATCGCAATGACTATTGTGACTAAATTGTTATTAACTTTCCATTTAGTTATGACAACAATACTGTCACTGACATTCAGTTAGTAATTCCCACAAAACAAATCAAATCACAAAGAAAATTATTACTTGATGATAACCAATTAGAAACTATCATAGAAGTATATTTTGCTGCTATTGCAGTACTGTGTCAGCCAAGTGGATAATTCAATTAGGTCTAAACATATTTTGAGTACATTTGTTCCCTTTACCGCCACAGTACTCAATTAGGAATCAAAGTAGATTATTTGATGTAGTGACTAGTTGTATCAAGTTGTGTTCGTTTGCTAAAACAGGGACAAAGATGCACCAGACACACTCACATTTCCAGCCTAATCTTTTCCCAACTGAGCAACCAAACCATGTAGACACTACCACAATACACATTTAACTTTTATAAAGGTTGTTACAAGCCCTTTGTATTTTTATTTTGTGCATATATATATTTTAATGTAAAATATAACAAACTAAATTCACATATTAGCTTGAACATGAATAATAATGAAACAGCTGAATTTGAACTTTGTCTCTTATCGCTTATATATGCATTATCCAGTTCATTTAGAATATAGACAGATGAAGATAATCAACAATTTGCATAATTAATTTACAACTCATGGATCAATGAACCACCATGCTCCCATTTTCGAACTCCCCAGACTTTTACACATATATATTAACCTGTCCAATTAGAATGTAGACAACAGAAGGTGCTCAATAATTTGTCATTAATCTTCAATTCATAGATCAATAACCTCACCTACAAGCCATCATGCATGCATTTTCAAACTCTCCTGACTTTTACACACACAGTCAGCAAGCACATATATCAGGTCAATCAAACTACCAGTCATTTAAAATGTAGACAGAAGACGGTGCTCAATAATCTGTCAATAATCTTCAATTCATGTATCAATAACATGGCCTACGAACCATCATGCGTGCATTTTCAAGCTCCCCGGACTTGAGGGCCTCCTTCAGATTGCGGACAAGCATCTCCACAAACTCCCCACCAGCATTGTAGTTGCGCGCATTGAGTAAGCCCACAAGTGTAGTATACACTGTCAGCTTTTCAGGCATCGCGATCACACTGTTGGAAAACAGAATATAACAGCAACCATCTCCACACAGGTTTGCACGCGATTGGAAGGCCATAAAGACTGCAAACATAACATATTAAACAATCAATAGATCTCCATCACCCATATTTTATTTTTTAAATTTATAATTCTGTTGTAATAGAGCTATTCTTTTAAACTTTGTGCCTTTGTGTAACGTAACGGCGGTGACATTAGTACGTTACAAATCACACAGGAAAATGTACGTTGTTGAAAGTGCTTGGTTGGTTGTTGGAGTTTTACATCCTGGCAACATCTAAGGTCATATCAGGATTGGTACCGACTCGCACTAATGGTGACTTCATAGTACTGTTTGTTCCACTGGGAGACCAGGCAACCAGTACCATATCCCACTCAGTCACATTATCCTGACTCTGAGCCAACCAGTCCTTGCCTTGTCCGAATAGAGTACCTGGCTAGGAAACGACACATATCAATTTGTAAGTCATCGGTTTGACTCGACCAGGGTTCAAACCTGTGGGTTCGAATCCCACGATCTACCAAAACGGGAGGTGGACGCTCAACTCATTCGGCCATCGCGTCTGGCGTAACGTAGAAGATGCCATTAACAGTATAAACAATCTAGTTGTCTTTGTAAGACGTAACCGCAATATTCATACATACCATTCACAAAGAATCCTGATGATCTTCTGTTTGTAGTTTGGCAGATCTGCTTCAAGGACACTGGCCAGGCCCTCCAAGTTACTCTCTAACGAGGATGTACTCTGCACATTTATACAAAACAACACATTTACATATCTATATGGGCACCATAATGATCTGAAACAAAGCACCCAGCATTGTACGCATTAGTGTAAATCTGCCATTACAGTTAGCTTGTGAATTGAAGTATTACAAATCTTACGAAAACAAACTTTAGGATCAGCCTATCAGTATTATTTTTTTAATTGCATTTGTGAAAACTTAGGCATTAACTTGACACATAAATATTGCACAGGGGGTGTTAGCGCCGCCGAATGATTGTTAACATGCAAAAGCATCTACTAGCTGACAGGTAGGACTACAACCATCATACACCCTCTCCTAACCAAATAACATATTATCACTTAAGATGCAAAATATACACTAGGAGTCCAGGTTATCCAAAATTCTTCATGCGGTCATTGCACTATTCCCTTTTCACTGTATATTTAAATGATTATAATATAGTATTGCCAAAAGACCAGTTCCCTGGCACTGAAGAAATAGTCTTCACCGAATACAGATATTACTTGCCACTTTGTTCACTGAATAAAAATACAACTTACTGAGTTTAATTATTCTTTTTAAATACAACTTTATTTAATTGCATATTCCGATGATTTTGGGTTTCTGCTATTTTCTGAGATAAATACATTACGTTGACGGTTATGCTCTACTTTACTTTAGTTTGAACTAACTTATATTTTAAATGGCTAAATTTGGAGATATTTCGAGTGCATACATGAACAAGCAAGATATTCTATTATATAGTACGATATTCTATTATATTTCCTCAACATTTCATTCTGCGCAACAATAAATGATTAAAGTTGCATAGTCCGATGGTTTCGAGTTTCTATCATTTTCTTAGATAAATATATTAGCTTGATCGTTAGAATCTATCTTATATGAGCTTGAAGTAACTTTGACCTAAAATTGTTAACTTTGGAGGTATTTGAAACGCTAATTAATTTCAGAGTGCTTGCCAAAAACTCCATAGACTTTAAAAGTAATACTAATAGGTTCAATTAAATTGACCTTGTATGTCCTTCCGTGCAGCAACCAATATTTAATAAGTGTACCAGTATTCTAAATTGGATATATTGGTTGGGTGTTTTGCTTTCGAAAATGTTGACGCTCTTAGCGGACTATGCAGTTTTAAATGAACAAAACCTGGTATCCGTTAAGGGAATCTTGCTTACCTTTTCGCCAACTCGAGTGATGAGGGACTCGAGACGGTCCTCGATGTCCAGGTTGTCCGAGGTACGGCGACGCTTATGGCGGCCACCTACAATGGCAATATATAGTTAAACACAAGGAATTGAACACCGCGTTCGAAATAAGGGCTAAGTGAGAGTAAGCACAGACAAGCAGGATATGGCTTGAGGTTTTTTGTTGCACAAGTGAAAATTTAGATTATTCATGACATTTATGTTTTGATTTGTTTATGTAGTTTTACCCCCATAACCCTGGAGGTAAACTGAGATAATAAAGGTAAGTACTGTGGACGTGTGAAAAATCACACCAGACTTGTCCTATGGACAAATGAAAAATTTGGCTTATTTCTATCACTGGAATGGCTGGTTCCTCATTATTCTACAACTATAATATACATGGCATTCCAATGGAGTACCACCTGAAGAACATTTAATCCAACAGAAGACGCTGTGACGCAATTCAGGCAGTCCATGTACCATTGTACACCAGTGTGGTTAGAACATTAGTACTTAAACGCAAGGGAGCACCGAAAGGCAGGGACGGGGAATGGTGGATGGTTTGGCATTGCATCATAGAGTACATACAGCTCAAAGGAAATAAATATATAGGTAAAGAATATAAGCAAGATAGATATGATAAAGCTATAAATATAAGTAACATACATTTCAAGGCCATATTTGTTGTACATGGGTGGCTGATTTGAGATGCTTAATACTTATATTTCCCTAAAATGATGGCTGTAAAAGAATACATTTAACAAATAATCACAAAAAATTATCTTGAAATTTTCACAGAAATACCCCGATTTGTGTTTTCAACACTATATTTGGGGAGCATTTAATGAAAGTGAAGTGATGTCCAGGGAACATTTTGTTCAGTATCGTGTCGTGAATCGCGATACAAGTTATCTAGATCGCTAATCAATTTCCAAATTGATAAGCAATTGTTGCTAATAAAAATGTTTAAAACAAAATGTTACAAATGAGCTCAGTGAAAAAGACAAGCAAACCAGATCTTGTTGGTTATTTATAGGAACGCGGTGCTACAATGATCAGATTAATTTGTCGGATTTTATTCTGCTTAAAATAAAAGGGCAAATGACACTTTTTGTTGCAAAAATTGTTAAATATTCATATTTGCTTTTAAAATAGAACACAATACACAAAAGTTGTCTTAAACTGCAATTTTCAACTAACCAAGCAATCAGTCGTGTGAAAGAATGCCTAGAGAGTGGCATCATCTAGTGGGTGTAGCGAGCACGACCACATACTAACATAGTGGAAACGTCTGAATTTCATAGCGGTGCTATCTATCAATAATTTGCAATACGGATATTCCAAGTTCTGCTTATCCCTTAGGAAGGACTGAAACTGCGATCCAGCTATTTGGGTCCGCTTCGACTGTATTTATTGTGTCGCTGTATAGCACATAAGGAAAAGGGGCAACACGCTTTATGTGAATATGTGGCCTCATTGGTCTATTTTGAAGATTCCCCATTTACAACCGTACTGATGATGTAGTTCACATGTTCCCTTGCTACCTTGTTTTCAAATCATCAATGTTGGACAGGAATTAAGAAAGTTGTGACATTTTCAAAATGATTTTGAAGTTGAGCATAATTGTAAACATCAAAATTCTTCTTGAAGGTAATAACATGAAACTTTAAAAACTTTATACATATTTATGTACATATTGGCTAGGGCAGAGGAGTATTAGTTTTTAGCCGATGAAAAAACTGAAGTATGTGACAACTGGGACTCTGCACGGCCTCTGCTGTGGAGGGCATAAGGAAAAGGGTTACACACGTTTACTGTTTTCCATAGTCAAACATAACAACAAATAGATTAGTTAGACGAATCTTACCTGGGTATAGATGATGGATAACTATATTGTTTTAAATACGAGGGGGTAGGCAGCACTCGGAGTAGACGTGGGCGAGGGAGAAGGAAGCACCTCCGGTCCAGCAATCTTTACCTACTAATTCAGGATCCAATGATTCCAAAAAAAAACCAAAAAACTATGGTAATGTGACCTAATCTTGGTACAAGTGATTTAATAGACGTGGCAGGGTGTGGTGGGTGGCCCCTCAGCCCCACGTCTACCCGAGGCTCCTACCTCGGAAAAACGAAATTATTATCCCTCATCTTATACCCAGGGAATGATTTCGTCTAACTAATCTATGTTATACCTCGGTATAGCCGCCTCTGGCTAGCCGCAGCTAGGGAGACCTTTATTTTAATGTTTTTAAATATCTTTTTAATCCGATATCCTGTTAGTATTCTATTCTATTATTAAGTACTTATTTAAGTATGTTGTACAATTGTCATTACAACAACGCGCACTTTGCTCTCACCTGTGTCTTTAGTTGGTGAGTAGCCTCTGTCGATAGTATGAGGCCTTCTCTAGTCGCTTGTGATAATGTTTGCAAACGATCTAGCAGTTTTATTCCATCCTGCATAGCCAGGATCCGATTCAACGGAAATGCCCAGTGATCTGGCCTTAGATACCATTGCACCACGGTAGAGTGCGATGAATATCTGTTTGTGTTTACTCTGATAGTCAAAAAACACCGTCATGGTCCATCTGGCGAGGGTGTCCCTCGAAATCCCTTGTGTGGCTTAATAAAGCTCACCAAAAGCTGCCTCGAGTTTGCGTATTATTCGTTCTTGGATATATAATGTCCGTATTGCGGAGACTACAAACATAATTTGCGAACCCTGCGAAACTAGTGGACACTTAAGTCGACAGGGGATCACCTAAAAGATTTGATTTCAACAAAGTGTTAGATCAAACGTTGCTTCCCTTGCAATCGATTTTCAAACCATGAGCGACAGGGCGACTATTGGTTTTGGCCCTTCTGTGTCCTGTACCACGAGCAAAAGCTACATTGAAGCCAAGTGCTTACGTCCAGTAACTTATTCCTCTGGCCAGTCCTTGAAAGGAGTTTACACACAAGAGAAACATCCCCAAAACCTATAAATTTGGGTTTGGAGGATTCCACTGATAAATTGATCGTACGAACCACAATAACATGATGTTTTCCCTTGTTTTCTCCATTAATCCTATCTAGGATTATTGAGAGTGGCCACATCTGGCTGCATTGAAGCGCCAATATACCCTAAAACCTTTTCGTCTTCCTAAAAACGTAAGGAAACGTCCTACCTGGGATATTGTTGGGTTCAAAGGCTTAACTTTCTTAAGTAAGCAATAAATACCCCATTTCTTTAAATACGTGGTATACATTTTCACAGTTTCCCTTCCTCCAGGCTGAAGACCAAACGTTGTTCTTGTGTAATCTTATCCAAGCCGAAGGTTCCAAATATTTATTTAAAAAAGAATGCACACCAAAGAGTCCCGTCGACACGTTTCCGTGGCGTCGCTAAACGTCGCCTGAGGTTTCAGATTTCCTCGTTATCTTGGGAAGCGTCTCATGCTTTGCCGTCCGTCGACTAGTCTCGCTAGCCAGGGTTGAGTGTCCATTCGGGGACGATGAGGATTGCGTGTGTTTTTCTTTTCTCCATTAGTATCTTTCGGGCGACTTTGCTAATAATGGTAAAAGGGGGGAAAAGTAAAAGAATGATTTTGCCAAGTTTAGCGAGAAGGCATCTATGTGCCAAGCAATTTTGTACTGGGTGCCACCACAAACATATTTCTCCCAGTTTAAAAAGTTATTACGTGAAGCAAATAAATCTATATCCGGCCAGCCCCATAATTGACAATGTTGTTTGAAAATTGATGGGTTTAAGTGACCACTCTAAGTTGTCATGGAAATGGCGACTTCATCTTATCGGCAGGCAATTCTGCGTGCGGGTATGTTGTTAATGTTAACCAGAACGTCAACATTTTGCGCCCCATTCCAAATGAGTAGTGCCAACTCGTTTACACCTTAATAGATTTTGTCCTCCCATATTTCTGACAAAGCCAAGGCTGTGGTGTTATCCGTAAGGATACACACATTATTTTGGGTACAGTAACAAGGCTGTAAACCTAAGTAAATGGCTCTTAATTCTAAAACATTAATATGTTTCAAAATTTCCGATTCTATCCATCGACCCCCTGTTGCTACATCATTGGCGATGTGCCCCCCCAACCTTGTAGTGAGGCGTCAGTCCGTAACTGTAGTATTGGGCTACACCCATTCGAATGGGATTGGGTGAGTTATAAAGTGACTTAGGCCACCAAAAATGACGGCTAGTCCACTTTCAGAAATAAACATTGTCCTTTTTCAAATCAAAGATTTCCCTTTGCGCGGGCCAAAGCTAGATTTTTATCGATTTCCAGGACTAAATGTTGTGCGGCCCCATATAGAAATAGCAGGGGCTGTATGAAATCATAATACCGATTAAGACTGGTGCGACCTGTCTTATCTTTGGCCTAAAATGTCTAAAACAGCTATATCGCTGTGTCCCACAGCTTAATCTTTCTTTGGTGTGTAAGTGACACGGCATGGCCGACGTGTCCCAAAATGAAGCCAAGACACTTAAGCTGCCTTGTAGGAGAAAAACAAACGGATTCTTAGCATGGATGAAGAAACCCCAGTTGAGACCAGTTACAAAAATCTTGAACGGTGAGCTCGCATTGTTCAAGATTGTCCCATAATGAAAGAATCATCAATGGAGGAAACCATACAATGACCCAGTTTTAGGGCAAGTTTGGAAAAACCTGTTTTCCAACAACTTAGAAAAAGTCGTGGCGCACACGCCAAAACCATAAGGTACGCAGGTAAATTCAAAAAGCTGTCATTCCAAAAAAAACATAAAAAATTTTGCGAAACCCTCTTGAATAGGAACTGTAAGTACGCATCTCTTAAATCAACACTCGCTAGCCAACACTCCTGGGGTTATCAGATCCAGCGCTGTTACTAAAGAAAAACATTTTGAAATGTTGTTATTCAATCTTTCATCAATTTAGTTAAGTCTAAAATCATGCAATAGACCCATCTGGTTTAGGGCGTGGAGAAATATTGGAAATGAATTCACCTCTAAGTGGTGTTGTACGCGTTTGACAAATGCCTTTGGTTCAAAAACCCCCAACCTGTTTTCATTTAGTTGGAATTTTTCGGTGAATTGAACTTATCTGGAAAAGGTGCTCTTTTCTGTACAGGAATCTGTGAAAAGGAATAGCAATGCCTCTAACAATACTAAAACCTCTGGTTTAGTGGTTAATTGTTGCCATTGTCTGAAAACCAATTAACAATGTTGCCCGCTTGAAAAAGGCTTACATCAGTTGAGTTCCTCTGTGACCATGTCAGGCGCAGGCTGCTGAAAAAGTTTGTGGTGCGTTCCATCTACTTGTTCCCTGGTTTGGGGAACTGCGGCTGGGGACTAGTCCCGTTTGTAACCGCGGTATGTCGTGACAGCTTGAGGAATGTCTGGTCGCCTCGACCTCTTCCCCTTCCCCCCGCTGGCTGAATGCGAAGGATGGTCCTCCCCGGAAAGGCCTTTCCTCCTCGGCGGAAGCGAAAATTCCGTGCGGCTGCGGCGGAACCCCGAGTGGGTTTTGTGACATACGGCCCTTGAGTTCCGTGTTCCTTAGCACTCTTAGTGTCCACCTCTACCTGCTTGTACAAATAAGCAGTCTGCCTGACCCCCAAAACATCTTGACTTGCCAGAGGCTTGCCTTTGATGGGGGGGAGGTCGGAATAGACGGAGTATTCCTTGCCGCATTGGTCCCCGTCCCATCTCTTTGACCGGCGACCTCTTTTGCCCGCGTCGGTGGTGACGGATTAAAGACATTTTCAGAAGCGGCGATGTGTCATATAGTTGCACGCTGCAGCGAGCAAGGCAAATGCCCCTATCCCATAACCCCTAGCTAAGGACCGAGAACTTATTCTCCGGTCTGTCATGCGGTTAGCAATGGGGATAATAAGTCAAGGAGCCCAAAACTGCCTTATGGATTACAGAAAGGCAGTTCATAGCGGCGCCGTTTGTTGTCGGAAATATGGATGCCCGCATCCATCTCCCTTACACAAACCGGAGCGGGAACACCTTTGACGCCGGAAATCTGTTCCGTCAATGTATTTAATGACCTCCACTGGTTTGAACGTGGTAAAGTGGCCAGACGTTATTCCCGCATCATGGTTGTGGGTATGCGCCTTTCTTTGCCTTTGTCTTGACAATCTTCTTGCAACTTTAGCGCCTATTTTGGCGTACAACTCCCGCGCGTTTCCGTATCGACATCTGATTCCGTGAAGAGGAGTCTTTGTGAATGGAGTCCGAGGACGAGTCTTTCTTTTTCTTTGATTTTCTTAGGACTTTAGCGTTTGATGCTTGGTGAACATCGTCACCTGAGCTGCTCCACAGCTTGCGGCGTTTCTTGCCGCGCGCTTTCGGACTCGGAACCTCGGGCCGATACGTGTTCTCGCTCGTCATCCGAAAAGTCCTCTCCCAATCCTCATCAGGGATTTGGTGCGGGCCCCGCAAAGGAAAAGATCCTGGAATTGGCGCATCTTGTCCTCCATCATGGCTGCCATCTTATAGCCTTCCCAAATCACTTGGTTGAGGGATGGCTGGTCACGGTCCCGGTCGGAAACCTGTGCCCCGGGCTGTGGAGAACGGCGGAGCCTGTAGGCGCTGGTGACGAATCGTAATCCGTAAGGGGCAAATGCCCTCTGCTTGCCGACAGGCTGCTTATTCCGCCGAGTGGCCATTCGGTTCCTGTAACGACAAAAGTGTTACTTAATACCGAAGTCATATCAACAACACAAAGTGTAGCCATAAACTGGGTTGAGGTATAATGTAAAGAATAGCGTTGTATTACAACGTTTCAGTACAGGCGTGAAGGCTAAGTTTTGCCGTAGGGTAAGGTAACGAAACCAACCAAACGGGGGTATCGATCCGATGAATCCGCCCACTCTCTCTGTTTCCGTACACTTCTCCCACCGCGGCTATGACGCCAGCAAGTTGGAGAAAAAAATTACGAAACCGGAGGTTCGCCTTAAAACCGGTCTGGGGTGTTTTATAAAAAAAACACCCAGAAAGCATCCCCAACAACATCCTCTAGGTCAGGAGCCGGGAGAATTTTTCTTAGGAAATGGGGGGGGAGCAACTCGGTTACCATTTCCTCCCAGACTCAAAAACAGGTGTCGATAGAACAAAGGACTTATCGTTTCGTAACGTGCCAGCGTCACGCAGCTATAAGGCATCATAAACAGTTTTAAACTACATTTCCATTACATACTTAGTGATTAAGAAGTATTAGTAGATAAATCCTGTTGGAGCAACTCACAAAAACGTCCTCTTCCGTTGTGAGTCACTTATCTAAATGCTGACCCCGGATGTGCTTCCTTCTCCCTAGCCTGCGGCTAGCCAGAGGCGGTATACCGAGGTAAAATTGGTAGTTATCCTTTAGAAAACGTCATAACTTTCTTAATATTAATCACATTTGGTGCTATATTATTAGACCAGACGGGATTGCCGGATGAGTTAGAGCGTCCGTCTCCCGTGCTGGTAGATCGTGGGGTCGAACCCTGGTCGAGTCAAACCAATGACTGGGCAAGGACGGGTTGGCTTAGTGTCAGGATAATGTGACTGAGTGGGATATCAGGTCATGGTGCCAGCGGCCTGGTTTCCCAGTGGGACAGCACTATAAAGTCACCATGATTGCACACTGTCACAAGTCGGTATCCGTCCTGCTATGACCTTAGATGTTGATAGGACGTAAAACAACAACACAACAAAAAAGCCATATTATTATTAATATTCATTATGTCATTGATGTCAACAAAACTGGAATCGCTTAACTTAAAATTTGTTGTCGCATACCTAGTTTATGAATATGATTTAGTTTCATACACATAGACAACAACAAAAGAGGTAATTTTATTACCTCTTTTGTTGTTGTCTATAAAATTACCATAATAATTAATAGTAATACAGGAACAGTGATCAATATATACAAACTTTCAAGATAAACCTCCATGCACATTTAAATCAACCAGCCTAGGCCAAAGCAGGTCAATGATACACTGGGGTCGGTGTTGCCATTCATTTCCCTGTCCACCCCCCCCCCCCCAAACAAACATACACTGTAAACTCAACCAGTAGCGGCCAACTAGACCAAAAAAACACGGAATCTACCACGGAATGAGCCTGGAAATGATTCTAGTTGGATCCTACTGAAGTACATGATTAATCAATATTAACCTACTTACTAACTCAATATGCCCCACCTGACATTACCATGAACAGCAGTTCAATCACAAAGGCCCATCCTACATCCCATCACCCTTTCAATGAGTATGTCACCACTAGAAAGATAATCAGTTATGCCCCCACCCCCTACTAACGCTTACCATACTAGTCTGTATGCCTATGCTGCCGACACGACATAAAGCAACCGGCAATCAATCAAAACCATACTAGTCTATTTCCCTGTAATAAGCGAGTTCAGCATCTCGGGCGCACGGTGGTTGATGGGAAGTCATCGGGATAAACAAACCCACGTGCACGACTACGCGCAGTGCAAAACGTTAGTTTTATTCAAAATTAATAGAAATCCAAAACCCTAACCATATCAATTTAATATAATCTTCTTGGTAAACATGTTTTCTATATGTGTACCCAGCGATTTGTTTCTAGGTGGTATGGTTTTAGAGATATTTCACTTTTTCTGTAAGAAGATTGCTCACGGCCATTGAGTTTGCTGGTACGCGCAGTGCGAAACGTTAGTTTTATTCAAAATTAATAGAAATCCAGAACCCTAACCGTATCAATTTAATATAATCTTCTTGGTAAACATGTTTTCTATATGTGTACCAAGCGATTTGTTTATAGGTGCTGTGGTTTTAGAGATATTTCACTTTTTCTGTAAGAAGATTGCTCACGGCCATAGGTACAGTGCAAAACGTGGCTTTGTTTATCCCGACAGCAACGACCGGAAGTCAGCCCTGCACATGCGCGTGGATGATGCTGAACCCGCTTATTGTCTATTCATATTGTTGTAAATTTGTTTACTGTGTAGTGGCAATTGTCATCAGGGCTGGCAGACCAGTGGATTACCACTGCCATGTTATTCAGAGGAACACTTCACAAAATAACCCGTAAAAGTAAAAGCTTTACCGACGTTTACGTATTACTAAATTTTAAAACTAAACTTCATATATTGTTATTGATAATGATATAAGTTAGGCCTAAAAATATAACCAAACCGGTATTTAGTTTTAATTTAGATCTTAATTAAATCATCTTTCCGTTTCATCAGAATAAATCAAGGTTTCAGACAACTGGAACATGTATACTATATTAATATTTGATTGTACTAACTAGTCATAGTGATACTCATAGTAATTAGTAGTCTTAAGCCGTGTTCACACACACAACTTTAGGCCGAACTAGTGTCGTGTCCACACACGGAGCAGTTTAAGGCGGAAATCGATATCTGCGCATGAGCAAGTCCATACTAACCAGTGCCAGTTTCGTTTAGTCGACGTCGTCACGAGAGAGTGTGGGTTCGACCTAGATATGTATGGACTGAATCATATTGGTTTGGAACGGTCAAAACCTTTGCTGGGCAGTGAAAACCTTAAAATAAATCATTAAAAAAATATCTGTGCACCTCTAGCAGGTTCATAGAGCAAATTTATCGGAAAGTCAACAAACTCAGGTCTCGACTGTGACGTCCTTAATCCGCCTCATCTAAACCGCTACCGTCCACACATGCAATATGGGCCGACTTAAGTCTTAAGTTAGATCGCTTCATATAACCTACCTCGCGACGTGGTTTACTTGAAGCGAATTAGTTGAGGCGAATCAGCCCTAATCCGCCTTAGGGTCGCGTCCACACAGCGAATGTGAGCCGAACTAGACAAGGCGAATTAGTTGAGGCGACTTAACTCCTGTGGGTGAACAGGGCTATAGACAGAGACGTACTGTACTCCTTAACTCACGTAGCCTTAGCCTTCGGCTATTCAACCTACTCACTACGCCTACGGTAGTACGGAGTACTGTCGTGTCGGACTCTGTGTATGTTGAGGGGAGGAAGACTTAGTCAGAACGTGCATGGCTAGTCGAGTGCTTTCCCAAATGGGTAATAAAATATAGCTGTGAGACTACCCTTTTAATTAAATTAATTACTGTAATCATAAGGAAATAACTTACCGTCCTCATCGTCACTTTGACTATATGCTCGCCGGCGGGCAGACATGCTTTCTTCAACGCGATGGCGGACTGATGCTTACAGTACCCGAGCTTAATAACTCCTCGAAATGTGAGTGGGCACTAAACTCCCACCCGTAAATTCCTAGAAGACTTATTAACATACGCCAATTAAATATAAGCGTTGGTTGTCGACTTGAATTAAAAATAGCACATAGCTTACGGTTGATTAACAGACCACAATTTCACAAAAAGTTACAATGAGAAGAAACAAACAGACCTCCCTTCAGGTTTCGTATTTAGTGCGGGACATATTAAAGCCGTGAACATGGCGGATTTGTCTCTTGACGCATATATAGCACAAAGACAAACAAACTATGGAAATAGGAATATTCGTGGAGGTGGGATAGGGTAAGAACTTCCAGATATTACTGTAACTTATTAACTGTTTAGAAAACCAAGAGGCAATGAGTTATTTTGAGTCTTACTATCGCAATTCCCATGAACAGTCAGTCGATGTGTTACTTTCCTAGACCTAGGGGTAGTAGGGCTAGGCTAGTCCCCAAGTCAGCCTTACTTCCTTAGCCTTACTCCTTAGCAGGCTCAGGCTTAGGCCTTAGCCGTATGCTTAGCCTTAGCTAGAGACTTGCAGAAAAAAAATCAAGATAGCCGATAGCTGTACAAAACTATTATATTCTGTTAAAATACACCAAACCCTTTAATTTAATATATAGATGGACTTTATTATTTATAGGCCTAGCCTAGCCGCCCTAGGCAGAAACAAAGTTATTACAGTTTATGACAAATTATGTATCAGAAATACAGGCTACTGAGTACTGGCTTAGTGGCTAGTTTTCTCACAGTTACTCTAGACTATAGATAATAGATTATAATAGAGGGGGTGTAATGTCACAAGACAACTTTTGGTGGTCATATTGGATTACATACAGAAGGCTTGCAAATGCCTACACTGTAGGTATGTGAGTCAAAATTAAAAATCCTCCAATTCCATTGTAACTGGGCTCATTTGAAAGAGGATGAAGAGACAGAGAAAATGACACTTAGTCTTAGATCATTGTAATCCATTGAGAAATAAAGAAGTTATGATTTTTTCATTATTTTTAATTAGCCAAATTATGTTAAACCAAATGAAGAAGGTGTGATCAAAACATACTGCGTTCTTAGGGAAAATGCTGTAACTTTCTTATTCCTCAACGAATTCACAAAATCTTTTAAGTATCTGAAAGCCAGAAGAATTCTCTATCTAGATCAATCACAAAAATCACCATTGAACAGCTGAAAATAATGATTAATAAGATCAAACATAATAATTATTAGGTTCACGCCTCATGACCCCAAGTACGAGGCTGTCTGACCACCCAACAAAATCGTAAAATTTTGATTAAAAAAGAATTCCCACAGTTTACCAGTCTGCACACTCTCTGATATGACATTTATGTCATTTGACAGCTCTGTTTTTTTATATGAATTACCTCAAAAATACATCAAGACTGTTTTTTGGTGTCCTGTTTTTTTTACATGATTTACCTAAGAAATACATAGAGAAATCCATGTTCATCACAAAAACTACAATATTATAATACATTTGATGACAATATATTAAAGCTGCTTAGTCTGATGAAATATCAAATTTTCAAGATCAAACCAATTATCTAGATTTGATTTGACATATCTAACTTAGATACTGATGCACTTATTTAGCATTTGTTTCTGCATAGAAGGCAATACTGAGTCAACTTAAAAGAACCTGTTACTGCAGAAGTCTATGGTGTCGGAGTTTTGGCAAGCTTGCCAAAACTAATTTTCCATGTTTACACTCAAAATATCTGAAAAATTTACCATTTAAGATAAAAGTAACTTTGAACTAATGTAAAGTAGATACTAGTGATCGATCTAATATATTTATCTCAGA
This sequence comes from Branchipolynoe longqiensis, assembly GCA_030323885.1. Lineage (NCBI taxonomy): Eukaryota > Metazoa > Annelida > Polychaeta > Phyllodocida > Polynoidae > Branchipolynoe > Branchipolynoe longqiensis. The sequence goes on from CM059188.1 coordinate 34,243,459, forward strand.
AAGAATACTGAAATTCAAAACCATAGTACTATGCAACTTTAAGTAGGTACCCCAAACCCAGGCTGATTACTTGTTGAATATGCCAAATTCTGTCAAAAAATGCTCCACTTCAACACCTTGGCAAAACAAACCACAAAGGATTTTTACAAATGTATTACAGCAGAAACAACCTTTGTTCTCTTACCTTTAACCTGGTTTTGGATTCATTTTATTATTCAAAAAAATAAGCCTGATATAGCTAAATAAAAACTACCACCAACTCCCATTTTTCACTCTCAAACCATGTAAATTCCCAGGTGGAGATGTGTCATGGTATCCCTAGTAGAATTAGCTAGTGTACATCCAATTTGTGCAACAACGCCATTTGTTGATCAAAGTACCCAGGAAAAAGGTACTAATACCCCTAGATAGGTGAGATTCCGAGCTTTCCATTCATATACAACTGTACATGTTTTAATTTGAGAGAAAATGCAAAAAAATTGATTGAAATTTGAAGTTACAAAAATTTTCATTTTAAGTGCTATTTTCTACTGAAAATATAATTTTAAAACCATTAAAAGTTCGTATTGAATTAAAGAGAATTTAATTTCCTGTCCAATCATAATTATCAGCGCTCATGCGAACCTATGGCGCCCATGCGCATGGCGATTTAATGACTAAAAATGTTGTTTTTTTTGGGTTTTTTAAACATTTTTTTTTAAATTTGTTTTAAAATTTGTTTTTGGGTACATTAGTAGTTTAAGCAGGAGAACTGGTCTTCCTCATTTCCACTGCTCATTTCCCTAGTTTTAATTTTGGGAGCTATAATTTTTTTTTAGCTTTGAGCAGGACCGATAGAGTAACAACCTAAAAACGTCCATATCTTCCTTAATATTGGATCAATTTTGACAAATGAAATGTCATGTTCTTTCAAATTCAATAACCTAACAAGTGAAATCCATTAAATCAAGCTCAAACCTGTTTTTTTAAATCACTTGGGATACCTATGTGGTAGTAGTACTTATTACTAGGTACCCCAACTGCATGCAGATAACTTGTTGAAAATGGCTGAATCCCTTTAAATTTTGGAGACCATCAAAAATGCTATCTTTTAGACTTTGCAGCGTGACCGATTTCAAGTAGGGTTAGTAAAATTTTAAAAGGCTGTATTTGCCTTAATACTTGACCGATTTTGACAAATGAAGTATCATTGTGTTTCGAATTGCATATACTAACAGATGGAATCATTTATATCAAACTCCAAACACATACAAAATTTCACTTGGGATACCTACTTTAAGTCAATAGTTATTCAAAATATGTTTAACGGAGTTATAAATTGGATACATACATATTGTGAAACAAACAAATTATGAGAAAATCAAATGCCTTATTTTTTGTATTTCTTGAGTCACCATTTAGTTTTTCCCATTTGCTAAAAAAAAATCTTCGAGCTTGTTACTTTCCTCATGGTATTTTATAGATACATCAATAAATACATATAGAATGGGAACTATATGTTATAATTAGGGACCAAACCTGCTTTGGTGTCAAACTTTGGGGATGATTACTTGTAAAAAATCTCTTCAGTTGGGGGAAATTCATCCTGTGCCAGAAATAACCTCTTATTCAAAAAAATATGAAAACGAGGCAATAGATTGGGGAATCCTCTACGACGTCATGCTCATTACATATATGCAAAAACGTATTTCTAGCCAATTAGGAAGCATTTATTTGGAGCACTGTAATTGGGTCAACCACTAGAAAACTGAGATCGGCGTCACAGGAAAATAGCAGCCAGTATGATGGTGATTGGGGAGCTTGACTCACATACCTATACACTGTGCTTATTTACTGATTTGTTGGTTTATTTGTCACTGTTTTGAGCAGTTTGGCCTCAGAAGCTGTTGCTAAAGTGGTGTAAGTAAACACATTGGATGTGAACTGCCCAGAACACAAGAAAACTCTGTTTTACTGCATCTGCATGCATTCACAACATTGCTAGGGAGGGTGCCTGTAATCCAAGGTGGCTGACTGCTGAGTGATGATGTCATGTGCACTCCCTCTATGGAGGGTATTCCCGTGACGTCATCAAACGCAAGTGCGGCCAATGTGGCGATATCAACTAGTAAACAACCTGTCAGTTGCAGTAACATAGTCCATAGAGAGGTACATCATTCTTTCAGTTTTATTCCAAATTAATAGAAATGCAGAACCCTAACTGTATAAATTTAATATAATCTGTTCGTTGAATGTGTTTTCTATATATGTATTCCAATCAGCTCGTTTCTAGGTGGTGTGGTTTTAGAGATATTTCACTTTTTCTGATTGAAGATTGCTCACGGCCATTGACAATGCATTGAGTTTGCCGGTACGCGCAGTGCAAAACCTCTATTTTATTCCAAATTAATAGAAATGCAGAACCCTAACCTTATAAATTTAATATAATCTTTTCGTTGAATACATTTTCTATATGTGTTCCAAGCGGCTTGTTTCTAGGTGGTGTAATTTTAGAGATATTTCACATTTTCTGTATTAAGATTGCTCACTACCATTGACAATGCGTTGGGTTTGTTATTGTGGGTGTATCACCACAATGGCCGCACTTCCTTTTAGTGTGATGTCAGTGCATACCCTTTATCAGGGAGGAGCACTGAAATATTAGTCCCATAGACATAGCATTGGTGATTGAACACCCTGCTCGGCCAAGTTTTTCCGATGGGATGATGTGTGAGGACGTTTCACGCGGATTTGCAAGTCTCTACCTTAGCCTTTACGCCCTTAGACAGTAGGTATGTGCCAAACCACCGATAAGCGGCGGATATTTTCTTACCACAAAACCAGCAAATCCCACCTGGTTTGTGGAGGGGTGTAGAAAGACGCTACTCTGGTCGGTTTGCATTGGGCAATCTTGGGTATTCCTAGATAAAGATTCACCGCTGTGTCCAGTAGTACGGGGTGAATCTTTTATCTAGGCCTAGGATATTCCTAGTCCATTATGTAGTGGGGGAATCCCTTTACTACGTTAGGTACATTCCACTCTGCCAATGGCGCCACTATTGCTGGCCGAGTCTGACTCGTAGGCCTACAACTTTTTGCGACCTCACCGGCAGCAGAGTCCATTGGAAAGAAGGCACGTCACCCAATGCAAATGCTCAATACCATGGTTGTTACCTCCATTTTTGAAAAACCATTGAATGGAGCAACGATAGAGACTATTTTAATTTTTGTGCGACATTTGAAAGGCATTTTAATAGGCTCTTTAAGTCTTCCAATGTGAAATTCAGAGGAACGGTGTCAATGAATGCAATTTTAACGTCCAGAATGCGAATCCTTAGCATTTTTCCTTCCTAGAAATGTTCACACAATAAGTATAACATGGCTTCCTCTATTGTCAGGACTTGGAAATCCGCTAAAGTCATGCTGTCACTTTTCAGCATTCTGTTTTTCATCATACACAGATTTCAGATATTACCTCTGTGAAAAATAGGATATGAAAGGTACCATTTTGAAGCACACTAGTTTTGGCAGATTCTAGTTTTTGTCTGATCAAAATCCAACAGGAATTGACAGATACCCAGCTTTCTGAAGTTAAAGGTAACTTTCCCTACATTATGACACTCTTGCTATGTAAGCAGACCTATTTACCACTCCTTAATAGGGCACTTCTCTAATGCATTAGCTAATACAAAAGATCTGAAATTCAACAACTTTTAAATGCATATATATCTCGCTCAAATTTTGGAATATTAAAAAATTCAAAAAGCATATTGCTTTTGATTCATTGGAGCTTCCATTGAAATTTTAATTTGATTGTTTGGACCCATTTGAAAATGTTAGGAGGGTACCTCGTTAGGTACCCTCCTTAAATTTGGCTATTAGTATTAGTAGCTATGTAAAGCATAATGACAGGACACTTCTTCTGCCAGTTTTCGCAAAGTTGTAGATGAGTATTGTATAAAAGTGGACCATTTTTGTTTGGTTTCAGGAGCCGGCTCGGGGCGAAGAATCCCCGTGGGCGTGGACGTGGTGGTGGTCGCGGGGGAGGAGTTGGGGGGCGTGGTGGTGGTCCGATGGGGCGTGGTGTCGGTCCAATTCGGCGTGGTGTCGGTCCGATTGGGCGTGGTGTCGGTCCGATGGGGCGTGGTGTCAGCCCAATGGGGCGTGGGGGCAGTGCCACAAATGCCTCTCTTCAGTTTAGTGTGGTCGGTCTCGGCAAAGTCCGAGGCCCATTTGACGCCCGCCAAAAACTCTCAAACCCTCTCAAAACGACAATCCAAGACGCTCGCCAAAAGATTCGCCCAAAGACTGTGGACGCGCGCCAGATGTTGGAGACAAAAAAGGTGCAGATGGCGGGCATTGACGTTCGAAACCGCATCGAGAACAACAAGGCGCAAAAGGTGGATGCTCGCCAGAAGATCAACAGTGCTCGGCAAGCAAAGGAGCCGCAGGCGGGACTTGGCTTCCAGAAGATAACAGCGCCGGGGTCAAGCCCACCGCCGGCTCTGAGCCTCATCCTTACGCAGGGGCCACTCACAAAGACAATACACACCAATGTTATGCAAAAAGCCACCAAAACAGTCGCGTCAACGGGGAATTTTGCTGTAAATGCCACCAGGCCCCTGCGAGTAGCTCCAAGAGTACAGCATGAGCAGATGGCACCTCTGACTAGGACAGTGAGTAGTCATTAATGTGATTATTTTTGTGCATGTGTTAGTTTCAATACAAGCGTGATTTCTGCGAAGTTGAATGGTTATTAGTGCCAAATGAAATAGCTGGAATGTAGTTTTTAGCTGAATAGCGAAATATGTTGGTAAATGTGCCACGAGAAGCTAATCACAATTTTAAGTACTTTATATATTTATAGTTATAGATATAAAAGTCCTCGTGGATGGGCAAAATCGGCCTTTGGATTCAGCTCAAGTTATATAGTGCCCTACTGATAAAAGTTCAAGATCCGGTCATTAGTGACTGCTACAGGCGGGTCTGACCACTTACCGGTGTCGCCAGCAGCTAGAACAGGAACTACTAATATGGGTGTCCTTAGTTGTGGATGGAAATGTGTGGGAAAGAGCGTCCTTGTTTATATTTCCATAATGTTATTATAGAGCACACACAAAACAACACAACCACATATTTAAGAAATAAATGAAACAAAACAAAAATAGTGTTGTTCCTAACTAACACTGATCCTTGTGCGCAGGTTGACAACAGTTACCCGGGCCCGATACGGCAGGCCCCTAACATGCAGGTGCGGCAGGCCCCTAGCATGCAGGTGCGGCAGGCCACTGACATGCAGGTGCGGCAGGCCCCTAACATGCAAGTGCGGCAGGCCCCTAACATGCAGGTGCGGCAGGCCTCTAGCATGCAGGTGCGGCACGCCCCATCGCAGCAGTCCCACACAGTGCTACGGCCGCAGTCAGCCCCCACATCCAGCCTCGTCATCACCCGGCGCAACCTGGTGTCGTCAAGGCCCTCCTCCACACAGCATGCGCAGGTAAGTCACCAACAGCTGTCTGCATCTGGTATTTGGGTCATTCTCAGAAACTACCACATTTTTGGTTTCCACATTACATTGTTACTGATTCTGCCTTCTTTTTGGGGTGTAGTAAGTCAAATAATTATTGTTGACTGTGTGTATTAAGTATGTTAGCAATGTTGTTGTTGGCAGACTATGGAGTAGCACATGTACAGTTGGTTGAGGAACATCCTCTTATTAGTTTCCCGTGTTGGTAGATTGTGGGGTCGTGGGTTTGAACCCAGGTCGAGTCAAACCAATGACTTAAAAATTGATATTTGTCGATTCCTAGCCTGGCACTCGGCATTATTAGGATAGGGCAAGGACTGGTTGGCTCAGTGTCAGGATAATGTGACTAGTGGGATATCAGGTCATTGTGCTGGCAGCCTGGTCTTCCACACTGTCACAAGTCGGTACCCGTCCTGATATTACCTTAGATGTTGCTAGGATGCAAAACAACAACAAACAAGCAATCCTCTTATATGGCTGTAGAGACCAATCCTCGATTTGCATAATCTGTTGCAGCCTGGCACATGTAACATATGCATCCTGTGAATCTCTGGAAGTAACTTCTTAGTTTTGATGACTGGCTTTCCTTCTGGCCCTCTAGTCTTCTGCAGCATCGCGCATAGCAGACTCTTCTCATTATAGACCGTGTGAGACTTGCTGCTTCTACAGAGTTCTGTTTTCTGCAGTGACCTCCCAGAATTCGGTATCGATGTTGCATGCCTTCATTTTGCGTTTGCAACCATCTTTGTAGCGTAACTGAGGACGTCCTACACCTCAAGATCCTGATGACAGCTCACCATATAGTAGGTCCTTGGGAATACAGCCATAATCCATCCTTCGAACATGGCCCAACCAACGGAGACAGCTTTGGCGTAGTGTGTGCATGGATGGGATTCCCGCTCTAGATAGTACCTCATTGTTGGTGACTTGTTCTTGCCACTTGGTTCCCTGAATACTGCGCAGACATTTTATTTGGAGAACTTGTAGTTTGTGCTCTTGTGTGGAATAGGTAGTCCAGGATTCGCTGCCATGGATGAGAATACTGATGATACAGGCATTGTATACGTCTATCTTTGTAAATGTGATCAACTTCTTGTTTTCTCACACTCGCTTTGTAAGTCTGGCGAGCGTGGTTGCTGCCGTGCCTATCTGTTTGTTTAGCTCAACATCCAATGACAGGTTATCTGTTACAGTGGAGCCTAAGTACTGAAACTGGTGTACAGTTTCCAGTTCTTTACCTTTGATTTGAATGCTTTTTGGAACTGAAGTACCTTGACCCATCACTTGTGTCTTCTTTCAGCTGATTGTTAGGCTGAAGAGGTAACAACGTGTTGACAAACTGTCTATGAGACTTTGTACACCTTCTTGGAAGTGTGAGGCAATGGCTGCGGCATCAGCGAAAAGCATATCCCTGATTCTGACTTTCCTTGTCTTGGTCTTGGCTTTGAGTCTAGCTATGTTGAAGAGATGACCATCAGATCTGGAGTGTACGTAAACGCCATCTGTTGAGGACTTGAAATATGCTTCAGTAGCAGTGCAAAGAAAATGCTGAAAATAACAAGGACACAACCATGCTTGACTCCACTTTTTACTCCAAATTCTTCAGATATGTCTCCTTCAAATTGCACTGTGCTCAACATACCATCATGGAAGGACCTCACCACGTTTAGAACTAGAAGCTCAGGTGGGCATCCGATGAGGGGAAGCATCTTGAATAGACCATCTCTTTTGACTAGGTCGAAGGCCTTGGTCAATGAAAGCCAAGTAGAGAGGCTGTTTGTGTTCCCTGCACTTTTCTTGTAGCTGTCGCAATGAGAATACCATGTCTATGGTTGACTGCTTTGAACGGAATCCGCCGGAATCCGCACTGATTCTGGGTATATTCTGTCTTTGGAGAACTATGCGTGCAAACAGCTTACCGATGGTGTTGAGCAGAGAAATGCCATGATAGTTGTTGCAATAGCTCCTGTCACCCTTGTTCTTGTAGAGAGTGACAATGTTATTTCCCTGGTTGGTTATACACCGAAGCGTAGCTGGAGTTTTCTCTCCAGGACGCTAGCCTAGGCAAAATGTATGGAGAAGCTAAGCCGCCTATACATCAGAAACGCCCTCTCGGTCTAACTGGTATGATCCAAAGGAGAGGATTTGTTTGTTTGTTGTTGTTTTACGTCCTAGCAACATCTAAGGTCATATCAGGACGGGCACCGACTTGTTACAGTGTCCAGTCATGGCGACTTTATAGTGCTGCCCCACTGGGAGACCAGGCCACCAGCACCATGACCTGATATCCCACTCGGTCACATTATCCTGACACTGAGCGAACCAGTCCTTGCACTATCCCAATAATGCCGAGCACCTGGCTAGGAAGCGACAAGTATCAATCTTTACGTCGTTGGTTTGACTCGACCAGGGTTCGAACACACGGTCTACCAACATGGGAAACGGACTCATTCGGAAAGGAAGAAACGGTACGTTTGGTACCAGGTCGACTGCAGGAGCTGCTAGAGAAATGTTGAGTACAACAGTAGACTGTCTATAAGGCTCCACTCCAGATGTTCATTCAGGGTTTACTCCCTTAGCCTTTAGCTTCACCAAACCAATGGTAACCAAAAGGCAGTGGTGCTATTAAACACCTTTGCCACATCTCTGGGGGCAGACCTCCTCCGATTCCCTGGTAGTTCAGGCTGAGCCCGCAAGGTGCTCAGTTGACGTCGCCACAAGGAGGCACTATCCAGGGACTGCTGAATTTGTTGTGTGTTAAAATGATGTTATGGATGTGTGCTAAAATGATGTTATGGGTGAATGTTACACGTTTCTTTAAAAAAAAAAAATTTTTTATGACAAGTTCTTTATTCTGCCCATAACGTATAAGCTCCTGGAGGGTGCTTGTTTTCAATGCTGGACAGCTGTGATAGTGGTTTGGTCTGGTCCCACACTCAGGAGTGTTTACCTGATCTTTCTCGGGCCAACCTTTGCGGGTTTTGGGTGTTAGTAGTTTCTATATTAATTTTTTTTAATTTTCAATTTTTTTTTCTTCCTAACCTGTATATGATAACTTAGCCTACTATGTACATCTATGCAGATGACATACAGGCCTGCGGGAGAGGATCCCATCCCATTGTGGTTTGATACAGCATCCTTTCACCCATGCCCTGCCCTTAGGTAGTACACCATTGTGCCAGAACATCCCTGGGCCCTTCAGGACTGCAATTAGGTGGGATGGTTGTGTTGTATGGTTAGCCCTTTTGTATTTCAGGGTGAGTCGGATGTATGACCTTGGCCTGTCCGGTTCTGCTTTGGTTTGTGCCAGTACACATACCCAGACGGACTGCGCCCTATGGTGATAGTCATTTCATAGTCATGGTGATGGTCATGGTGATAGTCATAATCACTGTTTACGCCGCTAGTGTAAAACTTGTCGCGGAAAGTCCTGTGAATGGTAAACCATACAATGTAAGTAGATGTTCAATAATATGTTGTAACTTTTTATTTAGTTACTTAATTATAGGGGAAACTAAAACATGTTGTGAGAAAACCTTGAAAAACTTGCATCTTGTGGTACATTTTGAACACGCGAAAACCCCTTAAAATAACTTTGAAAACCTTGTGTAGTAAAGTCCCCCAAACCCTTGAATTTCATTTCCAAATGTTTGTATAAACCCTGGTGATAATAATAAAACAAAATTATAAAAAGAGAGACATTAAAATTTGTTATGGGTTTATTGATATGTTGCCACGTGGTTCCTTTGCATGTGCCAGTCGGCGCGCGTACCGGCCGGCTTACAACAGGCGCACCGCGGGGGTTCGGGCGACGCGCAGACGGGGGCCTCCCGGAACACCATCAACATGCGCGGCATCAGGTCGGCGTCCTCCGAGCAGTGGACCGGCACCGAGTCGACGCTACGCAGCTGCGCCGGCCCGCCGACCCGCGGCGGCGGCATGGTGAACACGATGGTGAGCGTCAAGAACGAGATGTACCACGACGACGAGGATGACGACATGGCGGGCGGGCACCACGGCGGCTACCGGCACTCACCGCCCCCGAGCCGAGGCGCCCCGCCGCAGCCCGTGCATCAGACAGCCGTATGGGAGGCGATCCAGTCCATCACCACCAAGCACGTCCCGGAACCACGCGCCGCCAAGGTTGGTGTCTCACTCTCACTCTCACTCTCACTCTCACCCTCACCCTCACCCTCACCCTCACCCTCACCCTCACCCTCACTCTCACTCTCAATCTCAATCTCACTCTCACTCTCCATCTCCCTCTCAGTCTCCCTCTCAGTCTCCCTCTCAGTCTCCGTCTCCGTCTTTCTCTTACCCACCTCTCCCTCTACTCTCCTTGAACCTCCCTTTTCCTGACCTCCCCTCCCCGCTACTCCGCCATCCTTTCCCCAGCACACACATTTTATAATTAATTTTAAACCACTAATCTTTCTATTATGACCAGATGGGATGGCCGAATGAATTAGAGCGTCAGTCTCCCGTGTTGGTAGATCGTGGGGTCGTGGGTTCGAACCCTGGTCGAGTCAAACCAATGACTTAAAAATTGATACTTGTTGCTTCCTAGCCTGGCAATCAGAAGGGATGGCCGAATGAGTTAGAGCATCCATCTCCCGTGTGGGTAGGTCGTGGGTTCGAACCCCGGTCCAGTCAAACCAATGACTTAAAAATTGGTACTTGTTGCTTCCTAGCCTGGCGCTCGGCATAATTAGGATAGGGCAAGGACTGGTTGGCTCAGTGTCAGGATAATGTGACTGAGTGGGATATTTGGTCATGGTGCTGGTGGCCTGGTCTTCCAGTGGGGCAGCACTATAAAGTCGCCATGAGTGCGCACTGTCACAAGCCGGTACCCGTCCTGATATGACCTTAGATGTTGCTAGGATGTAAAACAACAACAGACAAATCTTTCTATTATGGATTATAACACGAATGTCATTTTGTTTGAATAATCTAATAGCCTTAAGCTGGAAACCTATTTTTTAAATGACAAAACTGACGAACTATGCAACTTTAAGTTGAATATATAGAATAAAATCTATGTAAGTGTTTTGGTTGTGAAAATGTGATATTATTCAGCTTTAATGTTGGTCTGTCAGCTATTTGAACCCGTTGGGATGTTGGTATTGCCCTCCAGGTGCCGGTGACGGACACAGTGAGTCCCCTCCAGGGTTACAGAGTACTCGTCACAAACCTGCACCCGGTCGTCTCACAGGATGACATCATAGTACGTACCCACTACACTGTACCACATAGCGTCTGTTTGAATCTAAATATGAATCGGCTTCGAGGAGCGAGACGTAGGTGTCCACCTGTGAAGCTGTGGGCTATTTCCCATTCTAACCAGTGGTCTGCAACTGGTTCATCAAAGGACGTGCTATGTGCTGTCCTGTCTGGGAAAGAGCATATAAAAGACCCCTTGCTGCTTATCGGAAAGAGTAGCCAACGTTCGTTTTGTTTGAACCCTTACAACAAAGTGCAATATAGTGTATTATTTAACCCACCCCCCACCCCCCACCCCCACCAAAATAAAAGTGTATGTGAGACATAGTATGTATTATAGAATGTCAGTAATGCTGTTTCTTTTTGTCTATTAGCAAGACTGAAATTCACTGGCCAACCTTTTGTATGAACCCTTGCAGGATAGTGAAATTTATTGTATCATTTAGGGCCCCCCCCCAACAAAAAAGTGTACGTGAGAAATACTATGCATTGTAGAATGCCAATATTGTTGTTCCTTTTGATGTTTAGCAAGACTGACATACACGGTCGTCAATTTAGTGGTCAATTCGAAGAGTTGTTTTGATGGAAGTCGTTTCCATGTTAACCATATAGCAAGCATGTCTATGCCTGAGACGCGCGTCTTCTCTCCTCCAGGAGTTGTTTGGAGCAGTGGGAGCCCTGAAGAAGGCGCGGCTCATTAAGCCGGGGACAGCCGAGGTAGTGTTCGTCACCAAGGAGGAGGCGCTGGCAGCAGTCCGCAAGTACCACCTGCGGGAACTCGACAGTACGCCTTTCTGTTCCCTCCTTAACCTTCAGCAAAACTCATACAAGTTAAACGCCGTGAATATGGCCTTTGTTGCCGACATAGCGTAATACAACTACCAATCAATCAATCAATCAATTCCCTTACAGCTGAAACCACCACATTGTCTAAGTCTAAACAGTGATCTAGATCCTACATATCCAACTTAGATGCGGGTACACTTATTAAACATTTATTGCTATATAGAAGGGAATAATACTAAGCCTCTCACTGTTGAAGGCGGTGATGTCTAGAATTTCGGTGTGCACACCGAAATTCAATTAGCATTTTTACACTTTAAATATCTTCAAAGTTGCCCCCTTGAAATCAAAATTACTTCAAATTAAAGTAAACTACATTATAATCATTACACTAATATATTTATCTATAATTACAAAAATTAAGACAAGCTCAAAAGTATCGAACTATGCAACTTTAATCTCTCCCTCAGGGGTATTTTAGAAATGTGTGCTGGTAGCTCGATAGTAACACGATGACATAATACATAGGACAGTACTCAGCCAAGAAGGGTGGGAGGATAGGGTGGTTGGTGGTTAAAAATTGTTGTTGGTAAATAAAGCTACTCCAGATAAGGTAGATGTATCGACTGAACGTGAACGATTATTAGTATTAGTTAGAAATACAAGGCATTATTATTAATGTCAATAACTGATGTAACTGGTGAGCCCCCCTCAGAGTGCTGTGGGCGGCTTGTTTCTGGCTGGCCGCTAACTGCCCGTTTGGTTGCAGGCTTACCAATGCAGCTGGTGCTAACCTCCCGAGGCGGAGGTCCTGAGGCCGGTACTCCACAGCGCACGAACACAGCGCAGCCGGGCGAAGCTGCACCCCCGCCACAGCAACCCGCACCTGGCGGGCCACTCAAGTAAGACCAGGGTACCACAGCCAGGCAGCTGCAGTGATTGTGGCAGCGTTTTATAAGGGGGTCATTCGGGGTTATGAGAAAGCTGGATAGTTGTGGGAAATTCTAAATGAGTTTTGTAGGCCTTTGACAGTGTCCGTATAGGGCCTGGAAAGTCTTGAATTTCATTTGCCCCATTTCAAGGCCTTAAAAAGCTTTGAATTTAACCTATTTGGGGTAATTAGTCTTGAAAAGCCTTAAATTCCATTAAACTGTCCCCACTGATGTAAATTAGTCCGAAATCGCCATTCCAAATGGCAATTTCAGACTACATCCCAATAAAAATAGTCTTGAATTCCTATCAAAAGCAGCCTTGAAAAGCATTGAAATAGCCTTGAATTCTATATCTTCAAATGTGTACGGAACCTGAATAAATTAATATACTTTAAAAAAAAATGTTAACAACAAAACCCCAAAGCTGTTTCTCTTTGCCCCCCGCAGACTGAGCCAGCTGGACGTGACAAATGGAAAGGCTGCGTCCATGTCGGTGGACCCTAATCTAATACACAAGGCGCTCTTCAAGACGCAGAGCCGGGAGGACGGCCCAGTGCGTCCTGTGACGTTCACAGTAAAAATATGAGCGCATGCAATTGGACTGTGCCCGTGGTCTGGGGTCCCGGGGATGGGCCTGATCAGGCTGGCGGTGGGCTTGGTCAGCACCTGGGGTAGTCCTGGTCAGCCCGGTGATGGGCCTGATCAGGCCGTGAATGGACCTGGTCATGCCGAGGGTGTGCCTGGTCAGCACTGGGGTGGACCTGATCAGCGCCGGGGGGTGGGCCTGGTCAGGCCGGAGAGTGGGGCAGGGCTCCTGAGCTCTGGGTGACAGGGTCGGGGTGGGGTGAGGGGAACATTGGGGCTTCTATTGTTAATGAATTTAATTGGGCACACATATGTGTGCATTTTTAATTGAAAATGATTAAATTACTGCATGTTGATGGATAGTAAGGGTGGATGATTTAACTGGCACTGTACTTTGTTCCGAGAGTTTGAAGGCCAGTGTAGATTTTGCTGGCGGTTCCCATCACAATTCATGCACCAGACTGTATGAATATCAAAGTTCCTTTTAAAAGAGATGTCAGTCTATAGAGATGGGTCTATGCACGTGTCCGTGTACAGCTCTGGGTGAGGCTTCTCCATGGAGTGCGTATAACTGGTGTTTTGTTTACTCAGAGTTACAGCAACAACTACTACTTTAGGTGTTTGACAATTTACACGTGGCATTATTGCATAGTCAAGGGATTAATCCTTCCCAGTAATTAATTAGAAGCCAAGAAGCAACCGATGTATACACAAACCTCCTAAATAAATCAAAAATAAAATTGTTAAAACCCCAAAAAGATTGATGAAACTACATGTATATGCCTTAGACGCTACATCATGACGCCGATTTACTTTGACGAGCCTGTGTTCACGGGCCGGGATAACATTTAACACGAAAATTCCTTTAGCATTTCAAATTTAACTTGCAGGAAATGGTTCTATTTTAAAATCTGGGCGTACGCGTCTCCTCTATTGGTTGAGGTACAATGCAGAACTAAGTTAAGAGTACAGTCACAGGTCAACTCAACTGCAGGAACATCCACTGTACAATAAATGTCATGTATTGTCTTTTGTGTTCGATGTAATTTCCATCTAGTCTAGGGAAATAAACCTGCTTTGAAACAATATATTTGTCTGTTTGTCCGTGGTTCTGGGAAAATTTAGTGGTTTTCTACAAATCACACCTTTGACTTTTAAAAATCATGTCTTTCTTATTTCTAGATATATGTATTGTATAAATGCGTAAAATGGTCTAAAAAATATTTGTAGAAAAACTAAATGTCTACGATGTTAAATATATTCACAATATATAAATGTACATGTCTAGAATTATTTTTTGTTATAAAAAAGGTTGTGAAGTTCTGCTAATTAATCAATTGCCCCGACCTTTCATATTCCATATACAATATTAGCGCTTTACTATTGTGACCTACCTACTATCGAATACTTAACTATATAATTGTTTTTTTGGGGGTTAAAAAAAAATTGTATCACAGCAGCGAAAGTTTCAGCCGAATACAATTTGGATGGCCAAAACATTTCCCCGAGCCTGACCTTCACGCTCCGCAGCATCCGTCACGGTGGCGCCCAGGCATGCGCGAGCGCGGGCGCCCCGATCGATTTATGATAGCTTGGCAACTGGCTATCCATGATTACGTCTCCCGGGCAGCCATCACCGCGGTCATTCGGGCACTTTCAATTTATCTGGTTAAGCGCCTGAGTACTTGATTTCGAACTGACCACCTGCTAACCATATACCTTGATGTGATTTCTGAAATAAAGTTCCACATCATAGCCCTTTGTCCACGTTGTAAATAATGTACTTATCTTAGAAAATGACAGAATCTCAAAACCATTGGACTATGCAACCACCAATCTTCATTATAGCTATCAAGAAAATAGAAATGCAAATCTTAACTCCAATCATTAAGTATATTGACAAATTAATTTCTTATTTGAATATTACATTTGATGCTTAATATATCAATATACATATGTCCCAATAGACGCATGCTCCCCAATAGAATCACCCCCCCCCCCCCATCTCAAGATTGAAAGCATGCACAAATTTATGATAATATTCAGACTGAATGCACATCAAATAAGACAATCCCACTTTATTTCAGTGGCACAACCAAAACAAATCCATGAAATTCTTTCCCTTTGAATAGACGCATATCTGTGTCTACACTCGCGCAGTGCGCGTCTATTAGGACATATACAGTAGGAATATTTTATATCCAAATCTAAATAACTAAAGCGACACGATGTATTAAGAAATGGATTTGTTTATTACATAGGCAAGCAATGTGTTAATGACGGGCTAAATGGCAAACCTAAAAGCATGTATGGAAATGTTACACTGTTACAGCAGATATACCAACAATGATGACCAAGCTAGTCTTCTCCGTCATATGATGGATGGGAGGAGACTGGGCACTCAATGTACACAGCGACGATGAATCCATCCATTGTTGACATGATAATGAGGCTTTGTTGATACACTTTACTCCCAGCATCATTCGTCAGGTAACTCAAATATGCACGCAGGATATCTTCCTCTATACATACATTTCTTTTTAAAAAAATCTGAATTTGGGTTCATGGAGGAATAGGAAACGAAGGTGGAATTTTCCGAGATAATGAGCATCAGTTATACACTACCTTACCATGCTAGGCTCTTCACAATATCACATATATATGCAGATTATCTAAGCGAAAATGACCTTGGATAATTTGGTTAATTGAAGGCTATAACCGAGGCTATGCAGAAGACAGGGAGATGAAGATATATACATCAGTGCACTGGTCAACTAATAAACTGCTTTTTGTAAAAGATTTAATATTTTAAAATCCTTTGGAGGAAATTTAAGTGCTGGTAGCCACAAGCATACCCAAGAGGCAACTGGCCTTCTACACAGCGGTGGAAATCCAAATTGGCAGATGTCAAGTGGTCAAGTCACGGAGCGGGATGAAATCCTTCTTTCTCATATTGGTTGGAATCACAAGTGGTAAGTAATAGTGTGTAGCTAGGGGAAGAAATTAACTTTTGGTATCCAAACAATTATCCAATTGTATGGGAGAATGCTTACAAACAGAGGAAAAATGCATGCATAAGTTAGCTACACAACAACTGAAAGTGATAAAAAGAAGGGGAGTCACAAGACTATTACTGTCCAGCGTCGAAAACAAGTCATTAGACTTAACCATTATGGGCAGTATAAATACATCCATCACACAACAACAACAACAAAAAAGTCACCTTTCAGTTCCGACATTAGGTAAAAGACTCAACTGTAGGGTGCATGTGCGTCAAATACAGGTTCGAACAGCTAATTGACCAGTAGGCGGATATAGTTTCATCTCCCTGGGCTCAAATAACCTGGTGGCTAGAGTCTGAGCTAAACTATATATAATTGATCAGTATCCGGATATAGGTTCATATCCATGTGCTCAAATAGCATTGAGCCTGAACTAATTAAAAATATATATATATACATAATATGTATCTATATTATACATAAATATTATATAATATTACATATAGGAGACAGTAAGGTAACTACCATGCTCGGACACCTATAGCCCTAAACACAGCACCAAACAACTCCATTAGTAATTCCGATTCCCTATCACACTCATACAACCCTTATCTCACAAAACACCCATCTAAGGCACCGCTCCAGTTGGCGATGTCAGAGCACCATCCCAAATTCGCTGTCCTGGCCACTCATGTGTTCAGCCATTTGCCACTTTTACATTTTTTCCAACACGCATCTGCAATTTTTATCATATTCACCCTGGAGGATGAAATGAACACAGATAATCGACTAATCTAGTACCCAACACCTCTTGACATCGATTACTCGCGACTTATGCCGATTCCCTTCGTCCCACCATAGCCCAAGCTTACAAATCACTAAAAGGTCATCCAAAGGTTTTCAATATTTTCACAATCAAACAAAGCATACAACATGAGCGAGCGGGGGATGGGAGTGGGGGTATATTAACCATGTACAGTACAACCCCGTTAAACCAAGCTCGGTTAAACCAAACTTTTTTCGGCGGCCCGGCAAAATACTACCATTTATCATATAAAAAAGGTTGGTTAAACCAAAGTCGGTTTATCGAAAGTATCGGTTAATCCTAACAAAATTGTTGGGCCCCAGGCCACTTCCGGTATGGTTAAACCAAACTTTCATGTGTTATAAAGACATCTGATACTTTTTTATATGGTAAATGGTAGTATTTTGCAGGGGCGCCGAAAACAGTTTGGATTAACCGATCGTTTGGTTTAACGGTGTTATACTGTATATACATAAAAAACAATAATCAAAGTGTCCACATACATTGTATATTACATTCATAATGCACCCAAGTTTTTGCCAAAGCCAAGACAAAGTTGAAGCCAATGATCGGTTAATCCAAACAAATTTCTAGGGTCCCTTCAAGGGTTATACTGTATAGCTTTTATGGTTTAATCAAATAAATGTTGATATAACATAAAAACCACTCTCATGTTCAGTGATAAGATACTGATGCATACTAGTATGTGGCGGGTCTCTGAAAATGTTAAAAACTTTAGATGACTACGAAACCAAATGAGACACATGTGTTGCTGGCCACAACAAGAAAACTGCGTGTCAAATAGGAACCACTAGCACGAGTGTCATTAGACATGATGAATCCCCAATGACATTTACATCATAACTAGTCATACAATATTAAATTTTCACAAATAGAACAGACGTCCGACTCATGACAGGCCTGTCCCAACACTGGGGGAAGAACATGCCATGAGTAAAATAGTATTTAAAAAAACACATTTATACCCCAGGTACACTAGGCTTGCGACCACTAGCGATAACAAAAAAAAAAAAAACGGGCGGTTGCAAAAAGGTCTCACTGGTAGGCAACTTTGTCAAGACCATTTTGGTCGCAAGGAGGTTGCAGGTCTTGCATCAAAATCTTCTTTGCGACCAAAAAGGTCGCCAGATCGCCAACCATTTTTATAGGTTGGCGATCACTCGGGGACCATCGCCGACTGATCAGTAACTGGTCGCTGACTGTGGCCCCACTGCCAACCACCTGCAACCACTCGGCAATAGGTTGGGGTGTTCGGGCACTGATTTGTGACTGATCTGCAATCGAATGCTGATCACTTGCAAACCAGTCTTCAACCACTCACTGACTGATTGCCAACCTGTCTTTCCTGGTCTTCAGCAGCCGTCACCAACCCCTTTTCCCCCCTGCATATTTGTTTGCTTTGGTCGCATGGCGTTGGCGACCTATGTGAGGTTTCTTTTGGTTGCAAGCCTAGTGTGACTGAGGCTTTAGGTAATGGATTTTGAGGTTACAGCCCACACAGTGAGAACGTATATAGGTGTTGGGAGAATGACAAGAAGAAAAGAAAGTTATCACCAGGCAGTTTATATTTCACTTATGGGGCTTTTATGCTTCTTTTAATTGTGAATATCTTACTGTTAGCATGTCACTAAAATACAAATCAATTAGAACTCTAGTAATATGCACGTGGAAAAGTGAACACGAAAGCTATTTTTGAATTTGTTGTGTGCCACCGAATGTCAGTAATACTAAAACTATAGTGGAGTACAATAACATATTTAAATCAATGACTATCACAGCCAGTATACAGCGCCCTTAAGACATAATATCTAGACTACAATTACAATTTAGAAAAGCATAGTCAGTCTTTGTCGTTTACTCCCACACAACAAGAGTTAGGCTGTCTTTAGTATATATATATTTAAAAGCCCCTTCATAATATAGATAATGGTGCCAAGTGAAACTTCAATCTACTCTGGAGCTCGATGACGTTATTAATTTAAAACAATCAAACATACAGATTGTAGCAGTTAATAACACATTAAGACATTTAAAGCAATGTTGTCTAACCAACACAGGACGTGGAGACTAGATTTATGTCAGTAACACATGACTATATCTACTCCTCAGGAGGTGACCATTTCGTCAACCCCCACAGAAGCAACCGGTGGACAATGTTGAGACTCATATGACTTATACTTATATGGTCATATAAACTAAATAAAGTAAAACCTCTCTAACCGACCGCTCCCTTATATCGACCGCTTTATTTGGGTCCCAAACGATCGCCCATACAATACCATTGTAACGATAAAAAAAAACTCCCGTAACCGACCACCTCCCTAAATGAACCATTTAGAATAGGTCCCATGAACGGCCGATTTAGAGAGGTTTTACTGTAGTTCATAAATACAAGCACTTAGCACCCAGATTTACCAACTTCGACGACACAGCATCTGCTCGAGTTACTCTCTATATATAACAAAATGACATTTAACATATCTTGTCAACAACGTAGGTATATATAGCAGGGTGTAATTATCACACCCCTCGTTAAAACACAAATAAGGCTACAGCGCAACCTGTACTAGCTCAGTGGATTTTCTCTTATTATTATTATCATTATCATCATCGTTATTATTACAACATACAGGCAAAGATTCCTTTATAACGGTATCTCTAGTACGGTTAGAATGTAGTTACCATTTATTCATCAGTTGTAATTAGTCATGTAAGTACCGTTCCAGTCGATTAATTCTGCCAAAGCTATATATAATATATATATAGTTATAAACATGTGTATATTGTATATGTACATATATATGTATGTGTATTTACAGTAAAACTCCGTTATAACGCGCCCCAATATAACGCAAACTTTGATATAACGTGATGATTCACTGGACCCAGAATTCTTTAATTAAAATGTAATTCAGTAAACTGAACCCCGATTTAGCGTGATTCCACTTTTTTCCCCAGCAATGACATTTTATGGACCCTAACGATCGCGTCATAACGGGGTTTTACTGTATGTATATCCACATGTATGCATGTATTCTGAACAATTACACTACGTCTTCAGTACAAAAAGTACACGTCTATTACACCTGAATAGGAAAGCATGCATGCATATATTTTCTTGCTCGGTCTGACGTCATTTGAGACCTACTACATACGAGGGTGCAGGAGCCCAGCCTTGAAGGCGCATTAATAAAATTGTTGATGCGGAGCATTGGGTTAGATGTGCATATAGTGGCCTCGTGCTTGTGGCGACAATTTCAAAAAGTGCTATATAGAGTTACAACTTACATGCTTGCTACAGTTTCAATGGTCAAATACACAGCGAGCTGAAAAGGCAAATGTTGCTGGAGGAACCCCCCGCCCCCCCCAAAAAAAACACCTCACAGACTAGTCTGTATGTACAAGTACACACCTCGTGAAGGGGAAACTTACTACAGTATAACCCCGTTAAACCAAACGATCGGTTAATCCAAACTTTTTTCGGCGGCCCGGCAAAATACTACCATTTATCATATAAAAAAGTCTGTTAATCCAAATTATTGGTTAATCCAAGGCCACTCCGGTATGGCACCCTAGGCCACTCCGGTATGGTTAAACCAAACTTTCATGTGGTTATAAGGTCATCTGAGACCCACTGACTTTTTTATATGATAAATGGTAGTATTTTGCCAGCCTTCCGAAAAAGGTTTGGATTAACCGATCATTTGGTTAACTGAGCTTGGTTTAACGGGGTCATACTGTACGTACATAAAAAAACTGTTCTCAAAGTGTCCACATACATTGTATATTACATCTGCAATACACTCTTACTCAAAGTCAAAGACAAAGCCAAAGCTCAGTTAAACCAATGATCGGTTAATCCAAACAGATTTCTAGGGTCCCTTCAAGTTTGGTTTAACGGGTTTATACTGTATACAGTCGAAAGGTTCTTATTTCTGGGGGTAGTTGGTAAATTCGGTGTTAGGTCTCAACATGTTAAAACACTAATAACATATCCTTCAATAAGACGGGCGGAAAAGCGAGTTTATGATGGCCAGGCGAATTTAATTTAAGGAATTCAAATTTCTTCTTCAATTGGTACAAATAGCCGAAACAGGTCTACAATTTTCGCTGCTTCCTATACCTCCATAACCGGTAAACAAAACAAGCAATATTATTATACCACTAATATTTGACATCGCTATTCCGTAAAAGCCTATTTGCAAGGAAAATACCTAAACCATGGAAAGATGCAGATGTCAAACCCCTGCATAAAAAGGGACCAAAACGCCTGGCATCAAATTATAGACCCGTGAGTTTAACCTCCATATGCTGTAAAATGCTAGAAAGAATAATCCGAGATGGTGTCGTAGAACACTTGGATAAACTAGGATTGATATCTCCAGACCAACACGGATTCATTGGAGGCAAATCTTGCCTGACGCAACTACTAGAAGTGATGGAAATTTGGACTGACTGGCTGGATCATGGCCTGGCATGGGACACCATCTATCTGGACTTCTCCAAAGCCTTTGATAGTGTGCCTCACAAAAGACTATTAAACAAAATCAAAGCTCTGGGAATATCCGGATCAATTTCTGAATGGATACAGGACTTCCTGTCTGAGAGAAAGCAAAGGGTAGTCGTAGGAAATAAAAAATCTTCCTTTAAGAATGTCACCTCAGGAATACCTCAGGGAAGTGTGCTGGGACCAATATTGTTTATAATATTTATAAATGACCTGCCAGGCAGTGTCTCATCAAACCTACAAATATTTGCGGATGACACAAAAGTCTTTCGAGCCATAAAAGATGTAAGAGATAAAAATCTCTTGCAGGAGGATATTCTGAAACTAGCACAATGGTCCGAGAAATGGCAATTGCCCTTCAATGAAAAGAAGTGCAAAACTATTCATTACGGGAAAAATAATCCTCATTATGCCTATAATATGAAGAACACTGTCCTGCAACAAGACAGCTATGAAAAGGACTTGGGCGTAACCTTCGACTCCCAACTCTCCTTTCAGAAACACATGAGGACTATCATCTCAAATGCTAACCAGAGAGTAGGAATAATTAAAAGAACTTTCCATCGCCTCAACAAGAACAATTTTCTCATTCTATTTAAGTCTCTTGTTAGGCCAATTTTGGAATACTGTTCACAAATTTGGAGCCCAATTTTTCGGAAAGATATTCTGGAGATCGAAAAGGTTCAGAGACGTGCAACGAAATTAGTTGCACTTATAAAGGACTTACCCTATGAACAACGGCTTAGAGAATTGAAACTTCCTACCCTTTCCTACAGAAGGAAAAGAAGTGACATAATTGAAGTATTCAAAATTATGAAAGGTTTTGATGAAATAGATATGAACCAATTTTTCACCTTGAATAAAAGAGAAGGCAGTCAGGGCCATACTCTCAAACTAGTAAAACCCAGAGCCATTTCAAAGTTAAGGCAACAGTTTCTCAAACAGGATCATAAATATATGGAACAGTCTCCCACAAAATGTTTTTGTTGCCGAGTCAATAAATTCATTCAAGAACAGATTAGAAAAAGCATGGGCTGATGATCCAGGGAAATTTGACCCCTTATTCACCACATGCTACTAATTATTCCTTGAGTTGCATATTTACTTGCTCTCAAGCAAAAATGAGAGACAAATAAGTGTTCACACTTCCTGTCTACCATTCGCTATTTCGCTATTAATATCCATATGATCGCTCGAGCCCTCTTTAGATAACAAGGAATGCTTGTTTTCAATAGCTCATCTTCTGGAAACTTTACGAAATGTAATTCGGTGAAATTAAAAAATGGATTTGTGTTCGGGTCAAAGCCTAGGATTGAAATTTAACACTGATGAACAAGGTAAAATTCAACGTCTGGTCAACACACAAGGATAACGTCCTATCTCCTCGTTGTATCTTTAGTTACATGTTGGCGCACACTGCCTGTTTGTTCTCAACGAGAAGTACCTGTCCAAAAGGTATGAATTCAAATTATAATGCCTTATCAAATCAAATTAATTTTAAACATACACAGTGCACACGAATAAGGAACCAATAGTTGTGGCACTGTTCCAACAACTAATGCCCAATTTTTCTATGTATATTTCTTTCTAGGAACCTTATATAATATAATGCAACATTCTTTAACGACAGTCTCTACGATTGGTTTACAGATCGCTTAAAGGACTCACATGTGTCCATTTATTTGAGTCAATAATTCACTACTGATTTGGTCAGCTATAAGCATGTATCAGGATGTTTACTGCACCTCGTATTCCCAGGCTGTCACCAATCCGAGTAACTGTCGAGGCTCAACGTTGCTTAACTCCAGTGATTGGATGAGAACCGGTGTTTTCTACGATGTGATATTGGCCATGTTGAGTAACTATGTAGTGAGTAAGTGTGACTACAGTATTAAAGGTATTTTAATTTTGGAATCTTATAGACTACATCACGGTTGCAGCGGCGCGGTGCATTGTGGGATGCATCAGAGCAAAACAACCCCCCCAAAAGCACATGGCACATGCTAATACACTGGATGCAGCTATGAAATGTGCTAGTTTCAGCTCATCTCAGCTCTTGTTTGAAACATAGAATACTAACTAAAGAAATATATATAATAAATTAAGATATTAATCTTTTATCCAGCATTGCATTTACATCAATATAATCAGCACATCTTATGCCATGTGCATTTAGATTTAGAAGGATCTAGGCACTCAGACTAGTGTTAGAGCCATAGCCAGAGTACTCAATGCATTGTCAATGGCAGTGAGCAATCTTCATACAGAAAAAGTAAAATATTGATAAAACCACACCACCTAGAGACAAACCGCTTGGAACACATATAGAAAACATGTTTAACAAAAAGATTATATTAGATTTATAAGGTTAGGGTTTTGGATTTCTATTAGTTTTGAATAAAACTGACATTTTTCAATGCTCGTATAGGCAAAGTCAATGGCCGTACGCCTTTGTTTTGCTCCCAAGGCCGTTTTCAGCGCATGCGCAGTCGGAACAGTGATGTAGTCTATAGGTAGAGTATCTCTTCATGTGCGATTAGAGTAGATTGAATGAATGGTGAATATTCGACGTACATAGGCGGAAGTCCATTCAGAACGCGCGTTGTGTAGTGTCTACATGTCTACACAACTGCATCATTTAAAAAAGAAGCAATGTTTACTCAAGGTCAGTCCAGAATTTAAACTAACTTAAACCAACTCTCGGAGTACTACAGTAGTAGTACATTACAGTATAGTCAGTCTCAACCACTGCACACAACATTGCATTCCACACAATTAGACACATCCACATGTCGTTAATGATGCATAGTCCGATGAAAACATATAGTTTTTTAAAACCAAAACACATACCGAGATTCAATTCTACATGTTCAACTTAGACACTGGTGCACTCATTTAAGTAAACATTATTGCAGCACAGAAGGAATATTAAGTAAGTTTAATAGAAACCTGCCACTGTTAAAGCCTAGGGGGATATATCATTTTAACATGCACCCCAAGATTAAACTTAGCATCTTTTCATCTCAAATATCTCCATAACCAGTTAAGGCTTAACTTAAGCACTTAAAATAAAATAATTTCAGACTAAAATAAAGATAATAACGTTGAATCGAATGTATTTATCCCAAAATAGGGCAGAAAGTCAAAACCATCGGAGTACATAACTTTAATATTCACTGTTAATAGAGCTGACCCTTTGCCCCTGCATATAGGCACATGTGTATATATATATAATATATGTTATATATAATATATATATATTTAATGTTACAACTCCTCAGTTTAAAAGCTTGACTATAAAGTCTGATAAGGTTTGCTGTAGTGTAATAAGTAACATAGTGCCACATGCGCTGAACATTCAAAGGTTAAATATGTAATTGTTTATCAAAATGACTGGTACCTTATTTGTTAACAACTATATTTTACAATCAGATGGTAAGTCAAGTCTGTCAAGCTGATCCATGTGATAACATCGAACAATCAAATAATCTTTTCAGCTGTCGTTTTTTTTTGATAATACACATAATAGTAATCCTGTACTGTCGTCAACTTTGGTTGGTTGTTGGAGTTTTACGTTCTGGCAACATCTGAGAAGATATCAGGACGGCCAACTAAGGAATTCGGAACCAAATCATACAACCAACTGACTGTGTGAGTTGAGTAGGACAGGAGTCATACTACATAGTGACGCCATAATGTTAACACAACCTTAGTGGATGATAATTAATGTAAACATTTCCACTTAAATTTTTGTTTTTTATAGTGGAATAGTATATATTTATAAGTGGAAATATGATACACAGATACCAATCTCCAATTCCGTGAATGAAAAGCCACTGTAATCCTTGTGGAACATGTATGTGATAAATCATTGGAAGACCAGCTGAATCCACTGATGATGATGAGTCTTCCCTGACATTCACGTCGTGTGACGTCACACCTCCCCCCCACACACACACACATTCACCCCGACTCTACTTCTTCTTTGGCATGGTTAGTCCCATCGTGCCCAGGACGTTGGAAGTCGGGCCGGCCATCCCTTCCTGCGCCCCGTACGACTCCAGCAGGTTCTTCACCATGTTCAGGTCGATGTCCACAGGCTCGAAGTCTTCCTCCTCATCTTCGCCCATATCCAAGTCCTCGTCGAGGGTGGCTCGGGGGGCGGTGCGGTGGGGTGGCGGCGGCGGGGCGGCCGTGGGGCGGCGGGGGGCGGCGGCCGGGCGGGGCGGGGGAGGACGCGAGGAGCGGGGCTTCTGGTAGAAGACAGGGGGTCAATCACAGGACATAGTTAGTATGACAGTCATGTTAGCACGAGTAAGGAGCAACAAAGAAAGGCCACATGGTGAATATTAACAGGGAACATATGAACGGACACCACTGTATTCTATTATTAATATTTCTTAAAAGGGATTAGAATTGATTCAGTTTAGGATTTGCTCACTTTTGTTCTCTCAAAGGCCCATATGAAAAAGAAAAAAAAAACATTAACTCTTGGCCGTCTCTTAATATGTAAATAAAATAAATAGATTTGATATAGACCAATGAAGCCAATATTAATTCAATAATGGATCATAAATAAGGCAACTTTTTATTTAAACATAGACGTTGCTTTTTTATGAGAAATTAATTAATTATTTTGTCAGAAGAAATTAACTATTAATTCTAAGAAAAACCTATGTATTTACTACAAGAAGAAATTAATCATTAGTAATGAGAATAAAGTAGTTATTTGTTCTAAGAAATTAATTATTTGTTCAAAGAAATTAATTATTTGTTATAAGAGTTTGTTTTTGTTTTTTTTAAAAGAAAAAGAAGTTAATCCACTTCCAATTACCCCCCACCCCTCATCCCCATCATAATTCCATCCTTACTAGCTGAATATATACGACGCGCACAAACACTAACACGACCGACACCTGATTTCAATAAACACGGGACAGATGATCCACCCACCAAATTAATTTTTGTTAATCTAATTTTTTTAACCCATTTTTATTGTTTTTTTAATTTAAAAAAACCCCAAAACACCACCACTATTCGGCAGCACTGGAAGGCCAGCAGCAGAGGCAACCAGCGGCCAGGCCGACCCGCTGGAGACGATCGGGAGCAGTGCCCACCTTCTCGGGCGCCGCAGGCTTCTTCTCGAAGCTCTGTCCAATCGTGGTGCTCGCCAACTCTCGGTCCATCTGCTTCATGTACTCCCGCATGCCCAGGAAGTCCTCGCCGTCGTCGGCCGCTCCGGGGGCCGGGCCCTTCCTGGCCGGGGATGCCTCCTGCGACTTGCAGCCCTCCTTCCGGGGCCGGGGCGGTGCCTTGGGTTTCGGCGGCGGTTCGGGTACCTGCGGCGGACTCGCGCTGGAGCCCGGCTCGTCCTCAGAGCCGTACTCGCTCATGTCGGTGCTCGAGTCACTCGCGGAGTCTTCGAACTCTGGAGAGTGGGTGAGAGGGTGAGTAACTTGCGGAGTGTTACGCCATGTCATGTCGGAAGCTATGGCCAGGTTCATGGCGAGATGTTTTAATTTTTTTTAATTTATTTACTTTTTTTTTAGGGGGGGGGGCGGGGGGGGTAAATCTAGACTATATCACTCAACAGAGAAATAAAACAACAATAGGGTAAAATGATAAAAATGTTGGGAGGTTGGAGGGTCGGGGGTTGGGGGTGAGGTGAGGTGGGAAGACAACATCAAGGGATGAACATGCTTTGAGTTCAGCAAATCCAGAAATCCTATAGCTAAGGGGTCGTCCAAGGTCGTCAACATTTTCAAGGTAGTACAAAGAGTATGACAATTTCAGAAACACCCCCCAACTCCTCCACTCCCCTCAAAGTAGTATGCATCAACATTACTACAGACCCATACAGGGTGGCCGAATGAGTTGAGTGGTCACCTCGTTTTGGTAGGTCATGGGATTTGAACCCCTGGATTCGACCCGTGGTAGAGTAAAACTAATATATTGATACTTGTCGCTACCAAGCCTGGCTTTTGGCATTACTAGGATAGGGTATGGTGGAGTCGAATGAGGAAGACCAACAGTCTGCGGTTGTTGCTACCTAGCCTGGCTTCTGGCATTACAAGGATAGGGTATGGTGGAGTGGAATGAGGAAGACCAACAGTCTACGGTTGTTGCTACCTAGCCTGGCTTCTGGCATTACTAGGATAGGGCAAGGAGCAGTGGAAAGAGGAAGACCAATTGTCTGTGGTTGAAAAATCCCTTGCTTAAAGTTGCATAGTCCGATGGTTTTGCGTTTTGGTAATTTTTTTCTGAGATAAATATATTAAATTGATCGTTATAATCTACCTTATTTCAGGTTAAAGTAATTTGGATTTTAAATGGATAAGTTTTGAGATATTTGAAATTCAAACATGTAAACTTAGTTTTGGCAAGCATGCAAAAACTCTGACCCCATAGGCTTCAACAGTAACAGGTCCTATCAAATTGTCTCAGTGTTCTCTTCTATGTGGCAATACATGCTTAATATGTGCATCAATATCTAAGTTAGATATGTAGAGTCAAATCTACATAGTTTTTTTGAAAATTTTGAAAATTCAGATTATGCAGCTTTAATTAACTGATGTACCACCCCCCCGAAAAAAAATGCCTGAAAAATATAAACATTTCATTAAACGCTAACAGTCGTACTTTAGTGACAGCCCCTTCCCCCTCCCTGTCTTACGTTTTGGACATCTGTGAAGATGTTGATGACTTTGGACGGGCCCCTAAGTACTATGGGTATGTCTTAACACCAAGGATGCTTCAGTCATACTGAAGGAAACATATGAGCCTGTCTCAAAAGGTGAGAACTCTTTTTTTTCTTTTGTCCAGTGTAACGATTGACACAAAACAGCACAGAAATGGTTACACCGAAAACACAAGGACATTTGCTTCAAATCAATATGTATTCTATTGGGATTATGAAACACCATGTAAAAAACAAATCAGTTTATCCGGAGCAAATGCATAAGCAGATAGTATGTTGATCGTTACAATGGACAAAGTTTTGTCCAATATTGCTTAGAACCTTTTGAGACAGTCTCATATATAATAGAGGCATCCGAACGGTAACAAACGTATGTCCGGCAGGCATTGCGACAAGAAATGGCAGACACTTTCAGGAGCATGTGCCTGTGCATGTTTTGGAAGGATATTATCAGAAAGGGAAAGTGCCAACATGTCAGGGATGGAAATCTGGGAAATCTACAACAAGCAATAATAGGATCACAAAATTGACTGCAGAATGTTCTCCAAGCAGTCTTGCTGTTATGTAGGCATGGAAGGAAAGATTATGCTTGGAGAACAGTCTAAAACCTGACTTCCAGTAATATCTCAGAGATTCCTTCACAGTTCTAATCCTATGAGAATCTCGATGCTACCTAACCAACTGGTCTAATATATTCCTGGCTTTTTGCACAATTTAAATTAAGTTCGCATCCTCATTTACTGTACTTACCGAACATTTTTTGCATCGTTTGAATAAAACTGTTTGGGTCAAATTGGACGCTTCCTTCCTCCGAAGTAGGACATCCTCTACAAGAATCGGAAACAGATTTATAATTAATGTTTGTTTGTTGGAGTCTTACGAGGACGAATTCATAATTAATGAAAACCCATTAACTTTCTTTATCATTAGGAAAAATTAGGCCGTTACCAAACCAAGGCATTTTATATAGTTGTTTTATGTCCTAGCAACATCTAAAGTCATATCAGGACGGGTACCAAATTGTGAAAGTGCGCACTCGTGGCAACCTTGTCGTGCTGCCCCATTGGAAGACCAGGCCGCTGACACCATGACTCGAAATCCCAGTCACATCATCTTGATATTGTGTGAACCAGTCCACGTCCTACCCTATTAATGCCAAGCACCAGGCTAGGTAGTGACAAGTATACATTTTTATAAGTCATTGGTTTGAGTCAGCTGGGTTTCGAACGCCCGACCTTCCGCTCGGTAAGCCTGCGCTCTTCCGATTACTCTACTTTATATATAGAATGTTGAGTTCATACAGTAATATCATTGTGTCAACAAATTTAACATTGTGATAGTGCTATGAATTATGAACTAGTGAAACAATTGACCTATAAGTTATAACGTTAGTAATATGCGTAGGTAAAAACTAGCTCATCCAATTATTCATTCAGGAAAATAAAAAGAGAGAAAAAGAAAAGGCGGTAAAAGTGAGAGTTTATCAAATTTACTCTTGACCTGACTGCTGAAAAACGAACATGAATCCGAGGCAAAAATGCACAACTCCAATAGTTTCTCACTAATTATTTGATTTGTTAATGGTTTGAATTCGCCAGGCTAATGGCGGCCTACATACTTGGGGAACTCTGCGCCCTCGTGACTTGAGATGTTGTCGACGAACGCCTTCATGCTCTCCGCCATGTTGGAGAGGTCAAAGGGCTCCGTCTTCGGGGTGAAGTCGGACGCCTTGTTCAGCATGTCGTCCAACTGTTCAGGGGTCAACTCCAGCCAACTGTCGTCTGTTCACACAAACACATACACACACATGAATTAAAAAGTGTGGGATATTTTCCATTCCAACCAGTGGTCCACAACTGGTTCATCAAAGGCTATGGTATGTGCTGTCTTGTCTTTGGGAAAGTGCATATAAAAGGCCCCTTGCTGCTTAT
Source organism: Branchipolynoe longqiensis (assembly GCA_030323885.1). Taxonomy (NCBI): domain Eukaryota; kingdom Metazoa; phylum Annelida; class Polychaeta; order Phyllodocida; family Polynoidae; genus Branchipolynoe; species Branchipolynoe longqiensis. The sequence goes on from CM059188.1 coordinate 34,273,448, forward strand.
TGGAAAGAGTAGCCTATATGGCGGCAGTGGGTTTCCTCCAAAGAAATGTGTCAGAAAGAGCAGAAAGTCCAATAGCCGATGATAAAAATCAATGTGCTCTCAAGGCGTCGTTAAATAAAACCAAAACATTAATTAAAAAGTCGAAACTTAAAGCTGCATAGTCCGATAAAAGCCTAAAATTTTCAAAACCAAAATAATTATCTAGATTTGATCCTACCTATTTAACTTAGATAGTGATGCACTTGTTAACCATTCCTTGCCACATGCTACATTCTCGCCGTGAATATGCTCTCTGATGCCGACACGGCGTAAAGAAACCACCAATCAATCTTGCCAAATAGAAGGGAATACTAAGTCAAGTAAATAGAATCTGTTTCTGCTGTAGGCTATAGTCTCAGAGTTCTGGCAAGCTTGCTGAAATTAATTTAGCATGTTTGCACTTCAAATATCTAAAAAGTTAGTCCTTTAAAATCAAAGTTTTTTCAAACTAACGTAAAGTAGATTAAAACGATAAATATAATGTATTTATCTCCGAAAATTTCAGGAACTCAAAACCATCGGACTACGCAACTTCAACAGACCCTTTTCTTCACGGAGCATGTGCTGTGAACTGCTATGAAATACCCACAACTTTAGTTCTTCCGCCAGAGGGCGGATGGGTTGACACTATGTTAGTGCATAATGTCAATTACTGATTTAAATAAGGGTGCCCATGGTTCTGGCTGTATAAATTACCCTATGTTCATCGCAATTGCCATTCTAAATGATTATGATGTCAATATAGCTTGCACAAGGTATTACAGTGTCAATTATGCGTGAACAGTTGAGTTTAAATGTAAAAAAAACAAAACACACACAAAAACAAAAACCGTTAATATGGTCGTAATGCGAAGCATTTCGTTTGATGCGAGGGGAGGGAGAGCGACTCACCCGGCCCTGAGCGACTCACCCCCCCCTCCTGCCACTGCTCACCTCCCCCCGCCCCTGAGCGACTCACCCCCGCCACTGCTCACCTCCCCCCGGCCCTGAGCGACTCACCCCCTCCTGCCTCTGCTCACTTCCCCCCTTATAAGGCCGCCCGCCGGCCTCCCTCAGGCACTCAGCCTCCAGCCGCCTTCCAGCTCTCTGCCCTTTTCTTCTGCCTCTCTCCAGTTTTCCTGCTTTGGCTCTACACCTCGGATCGCTGACTCACCCCAGCTCCAGCTTCAGCTATGCCTAAAGGAAATGGACGTGGACGGAAGGGCTCCCGGGCCGCCCCCCGCACCCCGGGGCCCTCTCCGTCCCCCGGGAGGGACGAGTCACCGGCCTCCGTCTCGGTCTCCCCCCCAGCTCTCCTCTTTTTCCACCTCGGATCGCTGCTACGCCTCAGCTTCAACATGCCTCAAGGGAAAGGACGTGGACGGAAGGGCTCCCGGGCCGCCCAGGCACCGCCCCGGGGAGCACAGACCCCGGCCGCCTCGGCGGATTTTTGATCCGCCGGCCTCCCCCCGGCCGGCCCGGGGGGGCCCTTCCCGGCGCCTCACCTTCACCACTGCCGACAGCCCCGCGACCTCCACCGACAACCTCCCAGAGACCACCGATCGCAGCGCCGCCCAGTCACAGCCGGGGTCATCACCTCGGACCTCACACCTCAGACCACAGCTCAGCCCAGCCTCGCCTCACGAGGAACCCTCTGCCAGACAACACCGCCGCCGACCATGACGTCCACCGACAACCTCCCAGCGACCACCGATCGCAGCGCCGCCCAGTCACAGCCGGGGACCACCACCTCGGACCTCACACCTCAGACCACAGCCCAGCCCAGCCTCGCCTCACGAGGAACCCTCTGCCAGACAACACCGCCGCCGACCATGCCGTCCACCGACAACCTCCCAGCGAACACCGATCGCAGCGCCGCCCAGTCACAGCCGGGGACCACCACCTCGGACCTCACACCTCAGGCCACAGCCCAGCCCAGCCTCGCCTCACGAGGAACCCTCTGCCAGACAACACCGCCGCCGACCATGCCGTCCACCGACAACCTCCCAGCGAACACCGATCGCAGCGCCGCCCAGTCACAGCCGGGGACCACCACCTCGGACCTCACACCTCAGACCACAGCCCAGCCCAGCCTCGCCTCACGAGGAACCCTCTGCCAGACAACACCGCCGCCGACCATGCCGTCCACCGACAACCTCCCAGCGAACACCGATCGCAGCGCCGCCCAGTCACAGCCGGGGACCACCACCTCGGACCTCACACCTCAGGCCACAGCCCAGCCCAGCCTCGCCTCACGAGGAACCCTCTGCCAGACAACACCGCCGCCGACCATGCCGTCCACCGACAACCTCCCAGCGAACACCGATCGCAGCGCCGCCCAGTCACAGCCGGGGACCACCACCTCGGACCTCACACCTCAGACCACAGCCCAGCCCAGCCTCGCCTCACGAGGAACCCTCTGCCAGACAACACCGCCGCCGACCTTGCCGTCCACCGACAACCTCCCAGCGAACACCGATCGCAGCGCCGCCCAGTCACAGCCTCGCCGGACCTCCTCACCGGATCCCCCCAAGGAGCGGGCCTCCTCTATTTTTGGCCGCCCGCCCCTTGTCGACGTAGGCCCCGGACACTCCCGCCCACACAGGGAACCCGCACCTCACACCTCTCCGGGCCCCGCCTCGGGCGCCCCACGCCCCCGCCTCGGGCGTGCCTCGAGCCCTCTCCTTACTCTTTGGCGGAGGGCTCCTCGGCCCCCCCTCTACCAACTCTGACACTGCTCCTTATGAGCCCCTCACTATTTATCCTCTGCTCCTCATGAGCCCCTGACTCTTTGCTCCTCGCGAGCCCCCTGCTCCTCATGAGCCCCCTGTATTGCTATGTGCCTCCTCAGCCTGTTTACCTCCTCAGTTACCCTGTTTGTACCTTACTTTGTCATTTATTGTTGTTCACTGTTTCTCTGTATGTTGCCCGAGGCGTCACAATAAACGCCTCAGTTTTCCCACCTCCGCCTCTGTTCTTCCTTCTCGCGCATCAACACCCAATGTTATTTTGATGGTAAGTTTTTCTCATTTTATTAATGTTTCCATTATTTATGAAGGTTCATAGCAAGCAAAGAGAAGGGATGGGGCTTCAACAGTCACTGTATTGAATCCGTTGGGAGTTATTATTGATGGAAGCAAAATCTCTTGTATTTGGGCCTCGATAATTCTAAATATAGATTGAGAGAAATCTAGGTTTATGACAAAATATGTCTAACGTTGCTACTTTAGTTGCCGCCTGTGTTTATATTAATGATCAAGACAGTGGTCTCCCCAGTATTCACGAAAGGGATTGTGGGAATTGGTAGAGCTAGTAGGAAAGGGATTGCGGGAATTGGTAGAGCTGGTAGGAAAGGGATTGCGGGAATTGGTAGAGCTGGTAGGAAAGGGATGGCGGGAATCACCATAGCTGGTAGAAACATAGGCAATATGTGTAAGTTGCTGCCAACGGATGGTGGGATTACTGAATAAGCCAACTTACGCTGCCAACAGATGGCGGGATCACCATCCCTTATGTTACGTAGCGAGACCCCTGCAAAACGCTATCTCCACATAACCTATTGTTATCAATTTGTCTTATTCTATTGATATTTTTGTTACTTATGAATGGTTATATAGCATGCATTGTATTCAATGGTCACGCAATTATCGTTGCATAAAAACTTGGAACTCGCTTCTGAAGCTGACAGGCGACTAGAGTTTCTGCTCAATGCACATGCTCCGTGGAAATGGTCTCTCGCTTTTCATCAATATCTCTCACACACTGATAACTCTACTATCTGTGACTACGTAAATAATGCCATTATCAGTATGTAAATATGGCCGTCATCTCTAATATCAATAGAATCAATAATATTCCTGACTTCCAAAGGAATAGATTTGAAAAGTTAGTTTTGATTAAAATTATTTCTTATAAATATAAACAATGTTTAATCCTACATTATTATTAGTGCATACAAATACTTTCTATTTCATATAGCAAACCCAGTAATGTAAAAACTGTAATATTGCATGGCTGGAAGATCAGTGCCTCAGGCGCTGACAAAATAACTTGTTAATAGAACAAACAAAATAAGTTGTTTTTACTCAAACAAACAAAAATAAAAACAAAAAAGTATAGTAAAATATCTTTAAAGTTAATTATTAATTGTAACATATTAAAAAAATAGATATTCTAACTCCCACGAGCTCACATTACACAAGTATGTTATGAAATGGTAATTTAAATAAGAGACCCCCATTACACAAGTAAGTTATGAAATGGTAATTTAAATAAGAGAAGTGCGCTGCAGCTCTCACCGTCAGGTGGCGCCAGGAGCGCCTCCTCTTTGCGCATGTCTTCTATGTCGTAGTGAGAGGTGCGCAAAAGCCTCAGGATCTGACGCCCAGCTGCCGAGTCAGATCTAACAACAGAACGAAAAGGATTCAAAGTGTGTACCGATAGTTGATTAATACATGTTCAGGGTAAGTTATTGTAGTAGTCTGCATTTATCTATCAGGCAAGGACACATAGGCGTGATGACATCAGGGAGCCTTGGTTGGTTGGTTGTTGGAGTTTTACGTCCAGACAACACCTAAGGTCATATCAAGATGGGAGCCTAAGTGGACTGAAGGTTAGGACATTGGTCCAGAATGTAACAGGTGTGGGTTCGAATCCTGCTCTAGGCGCATTATTTCCCATTTTCTCCCCCCCCCACGCCACGCCACTATCTTAAGGTACAGGTCTTACTTTAGTACTCAGGCGCTTTCTGCTTGATTGACACTAGTACCGTATGATGTCACTAGAATACAGCGTTATAGTGTGGTGAGGTTGGTTCTCCTTATTTGAAGCAGAAAGAAAGAAAGAAAGACAGAAAAAGGAAAAGAAAGACAGACTAAGGAAAAGAAAGAAAGAAAAAGGAAGCGAAAGAAGGGAAAGATGAAAGAAAGAAAGAAAGAAAGAGAAACAACGAAAGAAAGAAAGAAAGAAAGAAAGAAAGAAAGAAAGAAAGAAAGAAAGAAATAAAGAAAGGGAAATAACGAAAGGAAGGAAAAGGAAGAAGATGCGAACACCAGAGTCGGTTCAGACTTCTCTCATGGGTCATGAACTGCCCCCGAGGCCTGCACCACGGGCTAGTAAATACCCTGCCCTAGAGGGGAGTGCTGGTCACGTGATCACTGACGGGTTCGCTGTGGTCTGGTATAAATAGGTTCCCAGTCGCCTATGCTACGACTGGACAAGAGACCCGGTACCGTTTCAACGATTCGTCGTTATCGTAGTCAAGTACTCCCTATGTCTACAAACTCCCCCGCCCCAGAAGTCTACACTTCAGCCAAACACCGACTGATTCATCGGTGCCGTTTATATTGCTGCAGTTATGTAGCCTGTAACCGTCAAGGTTACAAACACCCCACAAAGAACACTACGCTAACAGTAACAGTCTCTTGGAGTAGCCAGACAGAGGAATGCGGTAAGAAAGTAGTGTAGCGTACAGGCGTGTCCAACCTCACCACACCAAAATAGCAAAAGAGCTCTGAATATGTGAGGGAAAAAATAAATACAAATCGGGGGTGCAGGAAGCATGATTGTGTAATTATAGGCATCATAAGAGACCATATGGTTTTAAACAAACCTGTTTTCAGCCCATCTGAAAGCACTCCACCCACCCACTCGAACTAATAATAGATATATGTATGCGTACGTATATGGGTCACTCTGAAAACTGGCCAGAAGTGTCACACGGAGAGTTAAAATCTAATATTTGATTTTTTTAAACATTTCTTTGGTTGCAAATGAAAGCTGGAAATCTCCCTTTTACATCTATGTAAAATATAAATTGATGAGATAAAAAATAAAGGTGTAGTCCATGATTAAGCTATGTCTTATGGCAGTATAACATGTGTGTCACCATGTAACACATGTTTAGGACACCACACAGCCTGCTCAATAAAAATCTAATCAGAATTAAATAAATTATACTTAGAAGGATATTAATCATGGCATAATATACAGAATTATGTCATGCTTATATTGATAAAAAAAAGTAATTCCCAGCCATGGTTTATTCACTGAATAATTACTGTACAATATTTGTGCGGCATCCAGACACCACTGGTTACACGGTGACAGAAATTTGTAATGTTATTTTTGAAGACATCAAATTATATTTTTTAAATTTAAGCATACATACATGTTAATAAATACTTCCTTTTTGATTTGGGAACTGTTTTGTTTGATATATCAATGCAATACAATGTTAATAAGGATTCAACCATGTCCCATATGTCATGTTACAAATGGCTGACTGTAAAATGTTTTTTTTGGGTACAAAAACACTTCGTAACTAAAAGGACCAAAGTTGCACACAGTTTTTACTTCCCTTATTTCTTTAATAAAATCTGAACATGAATATGAACAGAATAAGGAAAAAAATACGTAGGAAGTTTTGTTATTGATGCTTTAAAATCCCATCCCATGCTGACCAGTTTTCAGGAGAGTGACCCATATGTAAACTCATGTCTATCAGTTAATAGTGTATTTTGTTCCATTTGTAAAAAAAAATTAAATTTTCTTTTTGTGTGCGGCTTTTCTTCCCGAATTCAGAGTTTCCATGAAAATAACAAAAGCATACATATGCCGCGAAAATAACAAAAGTATACGTACCCTGCTCCCATGCTGCCGCTATTGTAGAAGAAGGCTCTGGCGTCATCCGCAAGTTTTGTGTACAACATTGATCCCTCCATTTCTCCCTGAATAATCGATGACCAAACAGGGATCAGGATTCAATTAAGTCTGAGCGATGTCGCTTTTTAATCATGTCGCATGGTGAAATTAAAATTGCATAGTACCATGGTTGGGAGTTTCCGCATTATTTTCTTTCAATAGATATTATCAGGTTTATTATAATTTACTGTAGTTTACGTTGACATAACTTTTATTTTAAAAGGATAACCGTTGAGATATTTGAAGTGTAAACATACAATGTGAATGTGCATGTCAAAATGCCAGACAGGATAGGCTTCAGCAATCAACAGGTTTCTATTAAATTGATTCAGCATTGCTTCGATGCAGCAATATATGTTTAATAAGTGCACCAGTATTTCAGTTAGCATCAAATCTAGGTGAGTAGATTGGTGTAGGAAATTGGATGCTTTTATCGGACTATGCGCTATAATTAAATGTCGAAAGATTGTGACAGAAACGCCCATTAAAATAAACACCAAAAAACATTTATTTAACTTGCACAGCTCCCCATAAGCACACAGCTTTTGTGACACACTCACCCTAAAGTAGCCTTTTTGTGCTAGCGCTGCTTTGAAGTGCTGCCACCTGGTATCGAAGAAGGGGTTCCTAGGCGCGTTCTCATTGGCCAAGTCGCCGCCGCAGTTGGCGCACAGGATCTCGGCGCCGTGAGCCTGTAGGATTAGTCACAATGCAACTGAGCTGGCAGTTGGTTGGCTCAAGTGACAGGACCAGCCCTTCAGCGCCCTTATTTGTGGGAGTTATCCTATTTCGATAGGCCACATAGCGCTGCCTGCAGTGTTGGTTGGTTGGTTCTTGAAGTTTTACATAGCCAACCCCCTCACATAACCATGAGGCTATTTGGGATCAACATTTTGCAAAGGGAAACAATCATTCACAAATGATTGCATGATGGATGGGTGGAAGGTTTTATTTTGTTAACCCCGCCCTCACACATTTTATTTAATTGTTATTTATTCAAACCCAACACATACATTTTAATCTTCTTTTCTTTTGTGGTAACAACATATACCATCACATATGCCTTGACGCCGCTAACACAATTAGATTATTCAGATGAATAAATGTTTACAGGGGGAAGAGGATAAAAAAATGATTAAAAAAAATATATATTCAGAAGAATAAATGTTTACAGGGGAAGAGGATATAAAACAAGATTTAAAAAATATGTATACATTCAGAGAATAAATGTTTACAAGGGAAGAGGAGATAAAACAGATAAAAAATATATATTCAGAAGTATAAATGTTTACAGGGGAAGAGGATATAAAGTATTCAGAAGAATAAATGTCTACAGGGAAAGAGATCATTTAAAAAATATTTAATTTGTTTAATTTAAGCTAGATAAAAGCTGAATGGATTTGAACCTACGAGCTTCATGCCGAGGTTGGTGGTTTTGAACTTGGGATTGCTGGGTGCAGGTAGGTTCCAGCCGCTCCGCTTGTCAGGTGTGAAGCGCTGCTGCATCAGTTGCGCGTACAGACACTTAGTGAACTTTACCTGCGAGAAAATAAAACAAATTATAAAAAGTGCACCAATCCCATTGAGCCTCTTTGAACCATGCTTACAAATCGTAATGCAGAGCACAGTTTGGACAGAGCTATAGTCACACAAACGAGAGATATATGACCCTGTCTCAAAAGGTGATAACTCTTCTTTTTTGTGTCCATTGTAACGATTGGCACAAAACAGCACAGAAACGGTTACACTGAAAACACAAGGACATTTGCTTCAAATCACTATGTATTCTATTGGGATTATGAAACACCATGTAAAGAATAAATCACTTTATGCTGAGCAAATGCATAATCAGATAGTATGTTGATCGTTACAATGGACAAAGTTTTGTCCAATATTGCTTAGCACCTTTTGAGACAGTCTCATATACACCCACATCTACACACAGAGGTTCATACCCCTCAAAATTCCATGACTTTCCAGTGCAAAATTCCAGGACGTTTTAAAGACGTTTATTAAATAAAAGTACCCTGAAACACGGCCATATTCTTAGTCGGTTCACTGCGTAAGATTTGAAGTGTAAATAAGCATAAAAATATAACAAATTAGTTTTAATATAAAAATTAAAGGCATAATAACAAACCCACAAAAATCATTTTAAATACAAAACATCACTGATTAACGAATAAAGAACATATGAGCATAACACCCCAGTTATTCATGATTAACAAATTAATCAAATATAGTCAGAACTTTCAAGGGCTGGAATCCTGAATTGTCAAATTCCATGACTTTTCAGGTTTCGTAGGACTCATACGAACCCTGATATAGCTAGAATGATTGCTAGTAAATAACATATTTTTTGCTTGTAAGGCATATAAATTTATCGTATATTTTGGGCATGTAAGGGATATAAACTTATTCAACTTGACATTTTAGTACACGCAATACTTACTAAATCAGTGGTCTTACCTCTCTTAAAACACGCGTCCCTGGTCTGAAGTGTTTCATTGTTATACACGCCTGAAAACAAAACATACAGACTATGTTAAACCATTAACTTTGGAGATATTTAAAATATAAACATACAAATTAATGTGAGCATGCACACAGAAATAGTGGACATGGGCTTTCTTTACACTTTTAGCGTAATCACCACAGCATAGGAGCACCAAACTGTAATACATATTTTATAAGTACACCGGTATCTAAATTGAATAAGTAATATAAAATCTAGGTAAGTGTGTTGTTTGTGAAAATTTGATGCTCTTAGGTAGGTGAAACATGTAAATAATCTACTTTCACAGGCGAAAATTAAATATTTTATGAGTGCAGCAGTATCAAAATTGTATAAGTAATATCAAATCCAGGTAAGTGTGTAATTTTAGAAAAATTGGCGCCTTTAGGTAGGTGAAACTAATCTACTTTCACAAGTGAATTTATTTTTAAACTCCGGGTGTGCCTGTACCTTGAGGTCGGTGGGGTCTCTGAGGTAGAAGGCCTGCACCATTGGCGCCACGAGTGCCGGGTTCTTGTCAAGGACGGCCGCCAGGGGGGCGGGCACGTAGCAGTGCGCGCGGTGGTGGAACTGGGCCGCCTTCTCCGGGTACCTACCGTCAAAACTCGCGGTTAAATTTTTTTTTTATTAATTTTTTTTTTTTAAGTGTGTAAAAGAAATGTAATTCTTTAGAAGAGGGCAGAGAGCTGGAAGGCGGCTGGAGGCTGAGTGCCTGAGGGAGGCCGGCGGGTGGCCTTATAAGTAAAAATAAAAAAAATTAATAATAAAAAACCCCCCCAAAAATAAAGAAAAAAAAGTGTCAAAACGGGGGAAGTGAGCAGAGGCAGAAGGGGGTGAGTCGCTCAGGGCCGGGGGAGGGCGAGGGTGAGCAGCGGGCGTCGCGCGAGGCGCGAAAGCTGGGGAAAGCGGGTAGAGGGGGGGGGGGGGATAGAGGGGGTGGGAAGTCGCTCAGGGGCCCGGGCGGGAAGTGGCAGTGGGCAGGGGCAGGAGGGGGGGTGAGGTCGCTCAGGGGGGCAGGGGAGGTGTGAGAGCAGCGAGAGCGGGCGTCGCGCGAGGAGCGAGTTAAGTGAGTGATCGGTAGATAGAGGGGGGGGGGGGTAGTCGCTCTCCCTCCCCGCGCATTAAACGAAATGCTTCGCATTACGACCGATGCGCGAGAAGGAAGAACAGAGGCGGCAGTGGGAAAACTGAGGCGTTTATTGTGACGCCTCGGGCAACATACAGAGAACAGTGAGAGGACAGAAACATATGAGACATGTAAGGTAAACGATACAAGCAGGGCAACAGAGGAGGTAACACAGGCTGAGGAGGCAGAGAGCAATAAGAGGGGCTCATGAGGAGCAACAGGCTCGTGAGGAGCAATAAGTGAGGGGCTCATGAGGAGCAGAAGATAAATACAGGAGGGGCTCATAGGGAGCAATGTCAGAGTTCTGGTAGAGGGGGGGCCGAGGAGCCCTCCGCCAAAGAGTAAGGAGAGGGCTCAAGGCGCGCCCGAGGCGGGGGCGCGGGGCGCCCGAGGTGGGGCCCGGAGAGGCAGGCCTGGTTGAGAAGAGGGTCCGGGGCCTACGTGGAAGGGGAGCGGGCGGCCAGAAAAGGGAGGCCCGCTCCTGAGGCCTTGGGGGAGGAGGTCCGGCGAGGGTCGAGCAGGGGGGCAGCGAACTCCTCAGGGCTGGGCTGGGTGGGTCTCTCGTGAGGCTGGGCTGGGTCGTCTGAGGTGTGAGGTGCGAGGTGATGATCCTCGGCTTCTTCTGGGCGGCGTTTCGATCGGTGTTCGCTGGGTGGCCGTCGCGGGGCTGTCGGGAATGGTTGGGATGAGGTGCCGGCCTAGGCCGGCGGATCAAAAATCCGCCGAGGCAGCCGGGGTGTGGCGCTCACGGGCTTGCTTGGCGCGGCATCCGGCCTCGCTGTGCATTGTTAGTATGCGCCGCACGTTGGCGCAATACGCACAGACGTGCCGGCGCCTGTCTCCCACCTCGCCGTGAGCCTCTCCGAGAGGTGCCCGATCGCACGAGGCGGGATCGCGGTTCCAAGCGGTGCAGGGAGCCCCGTGAGCGTGCCTATCATAGGCGGTGCGGGTGTCGGCTTGATGCCGGGGCAGGTGTGCGCCTCGGGCCCCATCGTCGCCTAGGGGAGCTGGTGTTGCCGGGGTGGTGGGCGTGGTGAGGGAGTCGAGCCTGAGCGCGTTGAGGGCCACAGGGTCATGCCACCCCTGGGGGAGCCTTCCGTCCGCGATCCAGGAAAAGATGGTCTCTGAGTACCGGCGGACGGTGGGCCAGGGGTGGATGAGGACGTCTCTCATGAGCGTGAGGTGGTGTTGGTGTAGGCCCTGGAGGGAGTGATCCGGGAAGGATGGGTGGTTGACCATGGAGAGGAGGGCGAGGCTGTACTCGTCCTTGGTTGCTTCTCCGAGCTTGACTGCCTTGCGCCCCGCACCCCTCTCGACGAGGTCGCTAGGGAAGAGGTAATCGGCTGGGATCCCTCGGCGGCGCTTGGTGCGATGCGCCTCGGCGGATGCAAGGATGTCGCGGACCGCGTCGGCCGCGGATGCCGGGCTGTAGTCCTCGGGATCCTGGCGGTAGGTGGGCGGTGGTGCTGAGCTGGCGTGGGCGCGGGTGTAGCCCTGGTACTGCAGGTGCGGGCCTCCAGGCTGAGTCGCTTGAGGTGGAGGCGGCGGCCGGCTCCCGGCTGCGGCGTAGGCCCGAGGTGCCGGGACGTGGTGCAGGCTGCAGGCGGGCTCCCGCCTCGGCGTGGGCGGGGGGCTCCCCGGGGCCCCTCGGGCTTGCCCCGTCTCGAGGGTCTCGATGCGTGTGGTGAGGCGGGTTATGGCCTCGATGAGGAGGGCCGTCTCGCTGCTGGGCTGGCCGGAGGGTGCTGCCGGGGAGGTCGGGGCCGTACAGGGGGCGGGGCTACCCGGGGAGCCCGAGGAGGGTCCTGGCGTGGCCATCCCGGAGGTCTTGGAGCTTCTCCGAATCTTCCCTTTGCCGCGGCCGGGCATGGTGCAGGGTCGGCAGAGGAGCAGCGAGGTGGAGTAGCCAAAGAAGAAGAGGGCAGAGAGCTGGAAGGCGGCTGGAGGCTGAGTGCCTGAGGGAGGCCGGCGGGCGGCCTTATAAGGGGGGAAGTGAGCAGAGGCAGAAGGGGGTGAGTCGCTCAGGGCCGGGGGGAAGTGAGCAGAGGCGGGGGTGAGTCGCTCAGGGCTGGGGGGAAGTGAGCAGTGGCAGGAGGGGGGGTGAGTCGCTCAGGGCCGGGGGAGGGTGAGGGTGAGCAGCGGGCGTCGCGCGAGGCGCGAGGGCTGGGTGAAAGCGGGTAGAGGGGGGGGGGGGGGGGGGTAGAGGGGGGGGGAAGTCGCTCAGGGCCGGGGGGAAGTGAGCAGTGGCAGGAGGGGAGGGGGGTGAGTCGCTCAGGGCCGGGGGAGGGTGAGGGTGAGCAGCGGGCGTCGCGCGAGGCGCGAGTGCTGGGTGGAAGCGGGTAGAGGGGGGGGGGAGTCGCTCTCCGGGGGGGGGGGGAGTCGCTGCTCTCTCCGCGCATCAAACGAAATGCTTCGCATTACGACCAATTTTGTTTAAAGCTACATAGTCCGATGAAAAACCATCACATATCTCAAAACCTTAATAATTATCTAGATTTGATTCTACATGTGTAACGTAGATACTGGTGCAATTATTAAACTGCAATACATTTTTAATGAGTGCACACATATCTAAGCTGAATATGTAGAATCAAATCTAGGTTAAATGTTCTGATTTAGAGAATTTAATCTTTCATCAGACTATGGCTGCTTTAAATTGGATTGACCTAAAAGGAAGGTGAAGTCTTAGAAATATGTTCACATCTACAGTAAACTACAGAATAGTAACAGCTCACCCCGCCAGCCGGCGCTGAATGTCGCGTTGTATCGGGTCCGACGCCAGCGTGATACGTGGGTACTCCCGGATGCAGTACAACGCACTAGAGATCTGCGGAACGCCGGTCGGAATGGTGCTGATCTGCGCAGGAGTTTCCGGTTGGGGGATGATGTGCAGCTTCCCCCGATAGATGAAAATCTGCAACCAATCAGCGCGGACTTTATAAGGACGTCCAGATTGTTTGTTTGTTTGTTTGTTTGTTTGAGCTTTGCATTATAGCAACATCTAATGTTATATTATCAGGATAGGTACCGACTTGTGACAGCACGCACTTATGGCAACCTTATAGTGCTGCTCCAATGGGAGACTGGGCCACTGGCACAATGATTCAATATCCCGCTCAGTCACATTATCCCGATAGAGAGTTGGTTAGTTGTTGGAATTTTACGTCCTGGCAACATCACCTGATACTGAGCAAACCAGTCCTTGTCCTATCCTATTATTATTGACACCGAGTGCCACTAAGGAACACCAGAGCAAACAATGCACCTCTACTAAGGCAGACCAGAAGCCAAATCAAAACTCACAAAAGAAGCCCACTGGAAATGGCTGCCAAAGTATGGAACGCACTAACGGTAAAGGAACGACAAATTCCTGACCTAAAAACATACAAAAAATATCTGTGCAAAATAAAACCAGGAAACCCCCTCTAAGCTGTTCCACAAGGGGGCATGTGATATGTCATGGCCCACCAGCTGGACAGCCCATGAGAGGTAACCCCCTGCCAGAAAACAGCTACATAACATAAAATCCAAACATAAACCAACTACCTATTACGTACAAGCCTATAATTAAGTCTAGAATTAAGAATAGGAAAAATTAAAAGAGGAAGACTCTTACCAAGAAAATCCAAAAAAACTAACCACAAACCATAATCTTAAGAAACACAGACCGATAACTGCCCATCATTGAAAACAAGCTCGATCATCCGAGCTTATATGCTATGGACAGCATAAACACCCCATAAAAAAAAAAAATTTTAAAGAAAAAAAAAGGTAGTGATACGTATCAATTTTGTACGTCCAAATTTGACTTAGTCGGGGTTTGAACCCACGACCTCCCGCACAGGAAGCCAGCGAGCGTTCTTATCGATTCAGCCACCCCACCCAGTTCTCGATGAAGCTAAGATTCCATATATGCGGTATGCGGCACGCGAATGCGGTATGCACCATAGATACCCATGCCGACCTCCAATAGTCGATGTCTTCTATCAGTGTTTTGGGGTTGCTAAACAAACAAAAAAAAACGATACATATCCCATTTTTGGAGTTTTTTGCTCCAAATTTGTGAAGGAAAGTCAAAGTTAATATTGTTTTCTATAACAAACACAGTAGCATTCGCATTTGCACCGATCGGCCCATGGGTCGATCCATTTTCCGCATTCGCATTCGGATTTATAGAAGCACTACTATGCGTTACATGCTTTTAGATTTTTTGCCGCATTCGCATACCGCGTATATGGAATCTTAGCTTTACTCAGGAGCTCGGGTCAAATCCACGTGAAACCAAGTATTTGACGCACAGTAAAAACTAAGTAAAAGTTTCAGTGACGCACCCATCATCATAGTTATTGTCATTATTATTATTACGATTATTAAGGATCCAGGCGTGACAAGAGATATGCATGTATTACTATTAGACAAGTGAATATGTATTCAAGTTGGCATTAAATATTAAAAATAGTCAGCCATTTTGTAACTAAGGCCGCTTTCCAGTGTACTGCTGCCCAGTGTTGTTTTTGCCCATATATTATCATCATTATCGTCACCATCAACATGGTTGTTTTTGTTAAGGGCCTGTGACACTATGACGTATCACCTCAACGTGTGCCAACGTATGTGATTTTTGATCAACACGTTGGCATACGTGGGGCATACGGCGTATATGTTCTGGATATGTTGGTATATGTCGACGCGTGTGCAGGCTCCGAAAAAAATGTGTGCATGCTCAAAATTTTCAAAGTGTGTGGACGTGTGGCTCGTACGTTCAAGATATGTTGGCATACGTTGGGAGTATGTCAGGGATACGTTGGTATATGTTGCTGTACATTAGCCGTACGTTCAGCTGGTGGGAACTTGCCATCCGCGTACTGCCAACGGATACATTACATACTCCTAACGTGCTTTGAACGTACGCCTGCAGTATCTCCAGCATATTTAACGTATACGCCATACTTCTAGCGATGGAGTAACGTATGTAACGTTGGTCAGTGTTCCATGAGCGTATGCGAGCGTTTTGCGAGGCACATGAACGCTCTCATACGCTAGCAATACTTCAGAGATACGTTCTGCATACGTTATGTACGTTGTGTGTACATTCTCAGGGATGAAAGTGCTCTCCGGGAAAAAAAGCGGTAATGCTGATATTCTCCCATAGGTTTAGCATTGTCAGGGAATCGCGGAAAATTCCCGGAAGTCAGGTTTCATATATATTAGTATATGCTGAAAGTGCTGCACCGTTTGAAGCATGTATTAATAGTGTACGCTGATAGTGCTGCGACGCTTGGAGCATTTATTAATATTAGTTGTGTACGATGATAGTGCTGCGGCATCAGCACCACATATTAGTATACGCTGATGGTGCTGCGGGATGGAAAAATCCCGGAATTCCACGGAATCGCGGAGATCTTTCATCCCTGATTCTGTATTTGCCCATTTTTATCCCCCGCCACTGAAAAGTTTGATGAATGCTGACGTACTGGCAAATTTTCTAACATTGAGCACGCGCTGACGACATACGTCATAGTGTGACAGGGCCTTTACAATGTAATGTATATGAGACTGTCTCAAAAGGTGCTAAGCAATATGGGACAAAACTTTGTCCATAGTAACGATCAACACACTATCTACTTATGTATTTGCTCAGGATAAATTGATTTGTTTTTTACATGGTGTTTCATAATCCCAATAGAATACATATTGATTTGAAGCAAATGTCCTTGTGTTTTCAGTGTAACCGTTTCTGTGCTGTTTTGTGTCAATCGTTACTATGGACAAAAAACCGAAGAGCTAGCACCTTTTGAGACAGGCTCATATTAGATGTACTAACTGCATTAATATAGAACAACTATGTATTCAACTAGGATGTCGTTACAATGATATTATTCCAGTAGCACACTGCACTACTAAGTTCTAAGACGGTGCAGTGTGGCATCTCACCTGTCAGCAAAGTGTGAATAACCCACTACAAGATTAAGTACTTTATGAGTCACAACCACAGCTCGAAGCTGACAAATGCCCCACCGTCACCATATCAATTCTACACCATAGCACAGATCTATATAGTTTCAGGTTACTAAACTACTCCATACCACGTTCAATCCATAGACAGGTTACTATTAGGAGCCGCTCCAAATGATCTAGAAACTAGCATGTGTTATTCTGGTATGAGGAAAGAATGTTGCCGACAGTGCAGTTGTTAGTTGTAGTTGTAAGTTGTAGTTGTAAGTTGTAGTTGTTAGTTATAAGTTGTGGTTGTTAGTTGTAGTTGAAAGTTGTAGACATTAGTTGTAGTTTCTTGTTGTAGTCGTTAGTTGTAGTTGCTTGTTATAGCTATATGTTGTAGTTGTTTATAGTCGTTAGTTGTAGTCGTTAGCTCTAGTCGTTAGTTGTAGTCGTTAGTTGTAGTCGCTATTGTGACCAGGTGGGATGGCCGAATGAGTTGAGCGTCCGTCTCCTGTCTTAGGAGATCGGGGAATCCGAACCCATGGGATCGTGGGTTCGAATTCTGGTCGAGTCAAACCAATGACTTTAAAATTGAGACTTGTCGCTTCCTAGCCTGGCTCTCAGCATTATAGGATAGGTTAGCTCAGGATAATGTGACTGAGTGGGATATCGGATCATGGTGCTGGCGGCCTGATTTCCCACTGGGGCAGCACTATAAAGTCGCCATGAGTGCGCACGGCCATAAGTCGGTACTCGTCCTGATAGGACATTAGATGTTGCCAGGACGTAAAACTCCAAAAAACAAACAGGGCTGTTGTAGCTATATGTTGTAGTTGTTGATAATAGTTATTGCAGTTAGAGTGTTCTTGAACCTCCTTCCGGTTGGATATGTCTGCCACATGTCCGGTTCCCGGCGAATGGTGAAGTATTGAACAGTTGCCGACTGGATACCAGCTCTGCCAACAAGTCAATTTCACGCCTGGAGTCAGAACCGCCCAGTGGGCGGATAGTTGTAGGAGGCGTGGCTTCCAATTCACCCTATTCACGCGCGACCTAATTCGTCATCAGAACGAGGCTGAGTAAGCGTCGGTATTGGAAATGGCCACTACTACAGAAATTAAAGGAGTAACATTTGAAGATATTCACTTTTGAAACTATCATATTCATTTTTGAATACCTTTTTTCTATTTATTGGTCAATTTTCATGAAGATTGAGTGATGATCAGATGCATTTCAGTAGGCAATGTCAGATGCATTTCAGTAGGCAATGTCAACAATCTTTCCTTAAATTCAAAATTGCATAACTTTCTTCATATAGATATATTTAAAAAATATATTTTAATCCTTTTAAAGCTTTTATTAATTTGTAATTACTAAGACTAGTTGTTCAATACACTGACAGTGCTGCATTATGTGATACCACTATAACTATGCAGACTTGAAGTTGACAGTCACATTGTAGTCAAAGAATGGGAAAAATCACCATGCAAGGGTCACCCAATCTTCGTGAAAATTGCCCAATAGATAGAAAACAGGTATGCAAAGATGAATATGTTACTTTAAAAAATAAATACCCTCAAATTTGAGTGATTTCGAGAGGTTTTGGTCGACAACAAAATATTCACATCACTTTACATACAGCAGCGCCTCGCCGCCGTTAGGTATTATATATATATAACTGCTATGATGTAACCTAACCTCAAGCTGCACTAAATTCGGTGTGTTATCAGGACCAGGATGGCCGAATTAGTTAGAGCGTCCGTCTCCCGTGTTGGTTGAAAATTCCTCTGCTTAAAGCTGCATAGTCCGATGAAAACATCAAGTTTTCAAAACCAAAACAATTATCTAAATTTGATTCTACATATCTAATGCCTCGGTCGCAAATGCGTTACGGCGTGCTTGCGGTGACCGTAACTCGCCGCATCGGCCAGACCGTTCCCGAGGATATTAGTGGGTCAGCAATCTTTTAAGTACTTTTTAGGATAAAAAATGATCTAAATCTATATGAATATTTATTGTGTTTTAGATTTGGTTCTAATGAAAATGATAGTCGTGGTAGGGTAGGGTAGGGTAGGGTAGGGTAGGGTAGGGTAGGGTAGGGTAGGGTAGGGTAGGGTAGGGTAGGATAGGATAGGGTAGGGTAGGGTAGGATAGGGTAGGGTAGGGTGGGTTTTCTCCAGACATGTCATATTAGTCTTTCTTTTGTTATTTTCTCGACAATGTTGTGGTTCAATGACCATTCTAAATGGTCATGGAAGTGTCAGCTTTTCCTGTCAGCCAAAGTGTTTTAGCTCCGTGGAATATGTGCTACTGTTAGCCATATCTTGTGTTTCTCTGCCCAATCCCAAATAAGTTTTGACATAGCTGTTGTGTTATCTGTTAGAACTCTTACGTGATTTTTAGGAATGTGCGTAAGACTGCAGAGTCCTAGGTAAATGGCTCTAAGCTCTAGTACATTAATGTGGTCGGAGATTTCATCTTCCATCCATCGGCCACCTGTTGTCTGTTGGTCTCTATTGGCCCCCCCAGCCTTCCAAGGAAGCGTCTGTTATGACAGTGGTGTTAGGCTCTGGTGTTAGGCTCTCCCATCCTAATCGGGTTGAGTGAGTTGTTTATGTGTGAAAGCCACCAATTTATATAGTTTTGGCCTTCTGGTGAAATTGTCATGGGCCGCTCAAAGTTTCCTTTTGTGCGAGCCAGTGCCAAGTTTTGATCTATCTCTAAGGATTTGATATGGGCCTGGCCATATAAGATAGCTGGTGCATAGGCTATCATTAACTATCATTATCAAGACTGCAACTTGTGGTATTTTGGGTTTGTTCAATTGTAATAATTGGTTTGCTGTTGTTATAAATTTATCTACTTTTTGTTCTGTTAACGAAATTGTCATTTTTATGGTATCAATAAAGAAACCCAGAAATTTGAGTGTGTTTGTTGGCATCAGTACTGATTTAGTTTCATGTATGTAGAAACCTAGCTTTGTGAATGTTTGACATAATTTATCTACTGCTGCTTGGCATTGTTGTGTTTGCGCGACAATAAATGAATCGTCAATGTATGGGAACATGATATGTCCTTTCCTTAGTGAAAAAATTGGTTTGAGTAACCTTGTGAAAATGCATGGAACGCACGCCAGTCCATTCGGCATACACATGAACTGCGCGCCAGTCATTCGGCATACATGTGAACTCATAAAGTTCTTCGCTCCAACAGAATCTTAAATAATTTCGATCATGTTTATAGAAGGGCACTGTGTAGTATGCATCTTTAAGGTCAATGCTGGCTAGCCAAGCACCTTGTGTGACTAAGTTTCTCGCTGTTACTAATAAAAACATTTTAAAATGTTTGTATTCTACAAATTTGTTGAATAAAATTAGGTCTAAAATTAGTCTAACATCCCCATCTGGCTTGGGTTTTAAGAAGATATTCGAGATAGATTCACCAGCCATGTGTAGTGCTAGTTTTATAATGCCCTTTTCGCAAAACTTTAGGACTTGATTGTTTAATGCCTCACGTTCTGAACCTTGAAAATGATATGGAATTGCAATTCTATTTTGAATAGGTTCTTCTATTAACGGAATACTTACACTTTCTGCTAGGCTAAGGATATCTAAGTTATCTGTAACTTTATTCCATTCCGAAAGACAGTTATTGAGGTTACCGGCTTGAAAGGTATTGCTTACTGTTTCGGTTGCTATTGTTTGAGTTGCCGCTTCTATTTGTTCCCTGGACGGGGGAACGGCTTCTGAGTGTTGAACTCCCTCTTGAAGGGCCTGTTCCCGTCGTTCCAGCTGAATGACTGCCTCTGGCCCCTTCCTCTGGCTTGGAAGCTGACGTTTGTTCCGAACCGGCCTCCTTGTTGGCCGGTTCTTCGGTTGCGAAAATCCTGCCTCAGCTTCTTGAACCGGTTTGAGTTGCCATCCGCTGATTTCTTTTTTTCGGTTTCCATGTCTTTTCCGCACTTGAAGCTGGTCTCTACTTGTTTGAACAAGTATTGCAGTTGTCCACCGAACATCTTGCCATCATCCAGCGACTTGTCCTTAATCTGCTTTGGTGCTAGGAATAGAGTGTATTCCTTTCCATAATTGTCCGTGATCTTTTTGGAGCACACCACCTCTTTCCCAACATCTGTGCAGACAGCTTTGAAGATGTTTTCGAACCGTCTATAGGAGAGGAAGTTGCTGGTTGCTGTTAGTAACACAATTCCTCCGTTCATATCGTCACAGAGTGACGAGAACTTGTTTTGTGCCATCATCCTGTTGGCGATGGGCACAATGGCTTGTGGACAGTGTAGAAAGCCGTCTCAAACTTTTCCCTGTCCTCACTGAGTTTGACCGCAGGGTCCATCTCTTTGATGACGGATGCTGGAATTCCTTTAATTCCTGTGAATTTCTCCGCCATCTTGATTATGACCTCCGCTGGTTTGAAGGTGTGAAAGTGGCCTTGGATGGTGTTCCTCATGAGCATCGTTATGTGTATTTTCTTACGCCTAAGCACTTCACACTTTTTCGTTTCTTTCCCACATGATTTAGCGTATTTGCCGGAGTGCTTCGTGTCGTAGTCTGAACTCATCATCGATGAGTCAGACGACGAGTCCGAAGAGGAGGGTTTGTATTTCCTCCTTTTCTTAGACATTTTTCTTTGTCTTCTTCACGAGGGGCTTCTTTTTTATGGGCTCTCGTGTACTTGTTTCCTTCTGACGAATCATTCTTGTGTTTGAGCTTCCGTGCAGGCACAAACACCTCCTCGTCTGAGTGATCCTCAGTTGAGGCCTGATCCTCCGAATAGACCTCCCATTCCCAATCATCGGTGTCTTGCGGTACCTTGCTTCGCCTTTTCTTTGACGCACCCACTCTGGATGGTAACATTTCCTCCATTTATTGTTGCACTAGCCTGGCAACCTGTTTGTCTATGTCCCTATCGGTGGGGCTGGGGCCGGTTTCGTATCCCCCTGCCACTTCAGAATCCCTTTGT
This sequence comes from Branchipolynoe longqiensis, assembly GCA_030323885.1. Lineage (NCBI taxonomy): Eukaryota > Metazoa > Annelida > Polychaeta > Phyllodocida > Polynoidae > Branchipolynoe > Branchipolynoe longqiensis. Next base: position 34,294,723 of record CM059188.1, read on the forward strand.
TCTGGAGAGAGTGACTCTTTTTTTTTTTTTTGTCCATTGTAACGATTGACATAAAAGAGCACAGAAACGGTTACACTAAAAACACAAGGACATTTGCTTCAAATCAATATGTATTCTATTGGGATTATGAAACACGATGTAAAAAACAAATCAGTTTATCCTGGGAAAATGCATAAGCAGATAGTATGTTGATCGTTACAATGGACAAAGTTTTGTCCCATATTGCTTAGCACCCTCTCATACGAATTAACATTAAATCGGTGTGTTTTATAATGGGGTTTCCCTATAATAACCTGCAATCGGGTATAGCTTTATCGCCTGTCAGGCTGGTCACCACCACGCATAACAATCAGTACCCTGCTCACATGCTCGTCTGGTGCTTGCGGTCACTCTGAACTAGGTTTACTGGGCCTGGAATAAATCCGCAGACGATACTGATCAGCTACCCACGAAACCAGCACCTGGGCCGCGTTCAGGGCCCGTCTCGGAGGCGTCTCGGCGATGCTTTTTGGCTTAAATCCGTTCAGGGTGCGTCTCGGCGATGCCTCCCTTTTCAATCAGGAGACAAAAAGCGCCTCGAAAATGGCCGCCGTATCCAGTAGTTTCAGCCTATCCCAGCACAGCATTTCCATTGCAAATGGCCACCGCCTAAGGGGGCGGCCATTTTCGAGGCGACAAACTGCTTGTGCAGTTCAGACTAGTGTGACGTCAGTGCATTCTCCGAGGCGCCTCTGAGACGGACCTTGAACGAGGCCCTGGCAACACCGAGTACTAACCAAGGTGACTTCACGCCCACCACGTTTAACTAAGTGTTTAGCGACCATTTCTTCAACAAACTATTAGTATTACCGGACGGAACGGCTGAATTGGTAATGCTAGGTACACACCTACCGTTTACTACGCGATTCGCGCATACGACCTCGTTAGTCGGTAGGTGGGTGCGGGACCATAGCACACCAGCCTTAAAACTGAAATCGCAAGCAATTCGAAAAACGAATCGGGACGATTGCAAATCGGGAGGTGCGTGCGGTCGGTCGTATCTTAAACGGTATATGCGTGCTAGCCGCCGACCGTTCGCATCTGAGTTTTAATGATCAACGAATCGCCGGGCCGGAAAAAGGACACGTGACAGTGTCTTAACCAAAATATTCTAATCGGCGGCTATATATTAATATTTTCTAATCGACGAATGTAAACTAAACAAATACGTAGCAGGCGCAAGGAAATTCCGCCGGTTCGGCGGCTACATATTAGACCCAAATCTATTCAACGGCGGTGATATTAATGTTTTCTAATCGACGAATGTAAACTAAACAAGTACGTAGCAGGCGCAAGGAAATTCCGCCGCCGGCGATATTAATGTTTTCTAATCGACGAATGTAAACAAAACAAATAGCATTGCTACAGGAAACTGCTAGATGGTGCTGATGGCGACGTAGTTCGCGCAAAACCCACCAGGTGCGTGCAGCGCAGTCGCGAATCGGCGCAAGGAAAATGCTAGATGGCGCTGATGGCGAGGTAGTTCGCGCAAAAACCCACCAGGGGCATGGATCGCAGTCGCGAATCAGACGTTATATGTGCGCGTCCAGTTGGTATATGTGCGCATCCCTTATCTTCGGTTTTAATCGCGATTGGGTCGCGTCGGGCGCAAAGTTTTAGTGCGCGAGTCGTAAACGGTAGGTGTGTACCTAGCATAAGACCGTCGGATGGTCTCCTGTGCAGGAGTTTGTAGGTTTGAACACCGACCGAGTCAAATCAATGATATACAACTTAGATGTGTGTTGCTACCTAGCCTGGCGCTTGATATTAATAGGATATGGCAAGGACTGGTTGGCTCAGTGGATAATGTGACTGAGTGGGATATCAGGTCATGGTGCAGGTCGTCTGGCCTGATAATGCCGAACGCTTGGCTCGGAAGCGACAAGTATACATTTTTAAGTCACTGGTTTGACTCAACCGGAGTTCGAACCCCACGATCTACCAAAACGGGAGATGGATGCTCAACTCATTCGGCCATCCGGTCTGGCTTTATAGGGCGGTGGGTCAGTTGCATTTGTCCCAATGCTAATAGTGTAAATTACACAATCGGCAGACAAATAAATTAAGCTAAAACAGTAGTATGCCTACTATTACACCAACTTCAACTTCAGTAGCATGGACGAACCGTTGCTAAAACGCGTCCCCAGAGGCGGGGATTTGATAGGATATAATTGCGAAGTAGGGTGGGGTTGTGGGGTAAGGGTCACGTTAGGACGGGCTTTGGTGTCTGGAGGCGCAGCACAGCTATGGAGACGGGGATGTGTGTGTGTGTGTGTGTGTGTGTGAGGTTGTGTGTGTGTGTGTGTGTGTGTGTGTCCTTATTTAGGCAAAGCACATGAATGTAAAGAAAGGTTATTGGCTATATGGGTGTGTATTATTATTGTCGTTATTGATTTAAACTTTGATACACTAGTAGTAACTATTGATTTAATCTGTTTGATACACTAGTAGCGTATTATTGTTGTTATTGATTCCATCTTTGATGCACTGGTACTATTGGCGTATTATTGTTGTTATTGATTCCATCTTTGATGCACTGGTACTAGTGGCGTATTATTGTTGTTATTGATTCCATCTTTGATGCACTGGTGGTGCATTACTATTGTTGATTTCATCCTTCATACACAAGTGGTGTATTATTATTATTATTGATTTAATCTTTTATGCACTAGTGGTTTATTATTGTCATCATTACAATAATTTATTAAGCGGCGCATTCCCCTTTCCACAACAATGTACAAGAGTGTTGGGCAGTGTTTACAGCTTCATGTGCTATGGGTGCGCTTGGTGTCCCTTTAATGGAGCAGTCACACTACGACGTGTATTCCGGCGTGCCGCCAACGCGCTTAAATATATTCAACCCGTCGAGAAACGTCAAACTTTTCGGCGAGTTTTGAGAAAACTTGGCTCGTTATTGGCGCGGTGCCAACGTGTTCCGCCGGTGGAAAAACAATGCCGCTTGACCCAATTGTGTGTGTCTGTGTCTCTGTCTGTGTCTCTGTCTGTGTCTCTGTCTGTGTCTGTGTCTGTCTCTGAATGTGTCTCTGACACAGACAAAGACACATACAGAGACACATTCAAAAACTGGTTTTGGTGGGGATTTCTAAGTTAGTGGCGAAAACTCAGTACGCAAGGAGCGGTGTTAGCGCAAACACACTGAGTGTAAGCTAACACCGCGTCATGCATACGAGCCCAGGGCTTGGTGGTCGTTCAGAGCAGGGTAAGCTAAAGCCGTGTTTACACGGGTGATTTAAAACGCCACATATAAAACGCCTTGCCTAGATCGACACACATTTGCCGTGTAAACGCGACTCTGAGGCGTTTTAGGGCTGAATCGCTTCATATGAAACGCCTCATCTATACCACCTCGGGAGGTGGTTTATTTGAAGCGATTCAGCTGGTTCCCGGGCGGCGATAGTATAAAATAGTAGGGCTTGCCAGCAACAGATGGAGCAGTAACTAATTGCTTGTACCCGGCAGTGTTAGGGCCCAATTAGGCCGAAATCTATTAAATGCGATCATATTTAACAGAATTACATCCTCAAATAATGAAATTTAATTAAATTAACCTTAAATTCCAAGCGATATTACCGTAGCAGCAACATCGGTGTCGAATCACCAAGTGTAAACAAAACAAACAGCAGTGCTAGCCGGCTACAGGCGCCTGCTGATTCCCGGCGTCGACACACTTTTCAACTCCGCCGTGTAAACACGCTTCCAAAACGCTTCATATGAATCGCTTTGTCTACATCGTTTCACAATTCCCCGTGTAAACACGGCTTTAGTCCAGAGGACAAAGGTCATTCAGGCAACAGCGGGGAAATATTATCCACCATAACAATGTGGCAATTAGACTCTGAAACTGGTTATGAGCAACAAACCAGACCCACCACCATCACACCCCCACACCGGTCCTTAAGAAAAGCAAAACATTTACACAAATAAAAGGTTTGAAGAATAAAAAAAAGAGAAAAAGTTAAGAACCTTCCGGAGTACTGCGTTCAGCAATAGATCATTTCAAAGACGAGACAGTCTGTAACCGACTTCATTGAAAGAAGTCCTTGTGACAGAATAAATTTAATTTTTACTAACTTTTCGCTGTGGATATGGCCGTCGCTACCAACACGGGGTTAAAGCGTCACCAATCAATCAATTCTTACAAAAGTGAGAAAAGAGAGAAGAAATACCAATACAAAACAGCACGCGCAGACACTGAAACAAAACAACACACACACACACGCGCTCACACGATACACAAACATATATAGGAAAAGGGACTAATACAGTAAAATATGCAGATATACAACAAGAGTTTAGGGTAGAGCTTATTGACAGAGATTTGGTAGGCGCCAAGAGCAGGCATTGTGCAGCCGTGTGTTATTGATAGTTCCCCACCAGACACGCACGTCTCACACGGCCGGGGGCGTCTGGGAGGGTAGGCTGGTTGTTGGGAGTTTTACGTCCTGGCAACATCTAAGGTAACATCAGGATAGGTACCGACTTATGACAATGCACTCTGAAATAGTTTATTTCAGACTCAGCATTAATTGGTGTATACTCCCACCCCTCACCCACCAACATCCACACCCGTATACTCCCACACCTCAAACATCCACACCCGTATACTCACATCTAAGGTCATATTAGGACGGGTGACTTGTGACAGTGTGCACTCATGGCGACTCTATAGTACTGCCCCACTGGAAGATCAGGCCGCCAGCACCATGACCTGATATCCCACTCAGTCACATTATCCTGACAACTCTGAATCCAACCATCCTTGCCTATCCTATTAATGCCGAGCAAACCAGGCTAGAAGCAACAAGTATACATTTTTGTAAGTTCAGATGGGTTTGACTCGAACCGGGCAGGATTCGAACCCACGACCCCACGATCTACCAACACGGGAGATGGACGCTCTAACTCATTCGGCCATCCCGTCTGGTAGGTGGTATACTTTACTGATTGTTTTCCACATCATCACTATGGGACCTATAGATAAAGCAATTTCGTCGCTGCAACGGACAAACGGCTTTAACGGACAACTGCTCCCCCTATTAGTCCGTTGGATCGAGGTTCATCTGTATGTATGTATACATATAATATACTTAGAACATATTGTAATACATATATGTTATATATAGTGAGACCGTACAAACAGAGAGAACTAGAGCGAGAGAGCAAGTCAGAGAGGGAGGGCCAAAGATAGAACTGGAGAGAGCCAGAGAGAGAGGGGAGAGAGAGGGGAGAGAGAGAGAGGGAGAGAGAGAGGGGGAGAAAGAAGTGGGGGTGGGGAGAGGAAGACAGGGAGAGGGAAAATAGAAAAGAGAAAGAGCGCGAGCCAGAAATAGACCCAGAGCCAGAGAGGAGAAACAGAGCCAGAAAGAGAGAGGAAAAGAGAGAGAGAGCGACAGAGTGAGAAAGAGGTGGGGGTGGGGAGAGGAAGACAGGGAGATAGGGGGGGGGGGAAGAGGGGAAACAGAAAAGAGAAAGAGCGCATGCCAGAAATAGACCCAGAGCCAGAGAGGAGAAACAGAGCCAGAAAGAGAGGAGAAACGGAGGAAAGAGGGAGTGAAATAGAAAGATATCCGTCGTTGGCGTTACCACAGATATACACCGATATACAATAGTGTCTCAGTACGTGTCGGTATGTATGGACTGAATCGTATTGGTTTGGAACGGTCAAAACTTCTGCTGGGCAGTGAAACCCTAAAAATAAATGATGAAAAAAATATCTGTGTACAGCTAGCGGTTCCATAGACCAAATTATATTATATAGTATGACCCCCTTAATCCGCCTCAAGTAAGTCGGTTGCGTTCACACGGGCAAAATAAATCGGTTCACAGATATCGAATCACGTAAACTACCTCGAGAGGTGGTTTACAGTATCCAGATCACAGGAATCGATTCAGCCTTAAACCGCCTCAGCCGCGCGTTCACACGCGAAATGTAACCCGAACTATACAAGTCGCTTTCTACGAATCGATTTACATCGCCCGTGTGAACACGGCTTAAGGTACCCAGACCATGATACATATACACGTTAATGTGTTCATCATTGCGGCTACCTCCCCACCACACGGACACACAGACACACGCACCCCACAGATTCCGAGAGGTGCCCGCAGCATTCATTAGGCCACCTCACTTGGGGATTCTAAAAGAGACAATTATGTAGCCATGAGCCTTCTAGTACCACCCCGCCCCTACCCCATCCTCCACAGTCTATGGGCTACGGTCTCGACCTTCCATCACCCCTAAATCTCTTATTGATCGGCTGAGGCACGGTCCTAACATCACTAACTCGACACCACCTCCCAGCGCCTAATATCGGTATTCATAGTTCCGCTGGTTCCCCAGGAAGGAGTGAAGCTGTGACCTAGCATTGTCAGGTCACAGCTTCAGCTCACATACTGAAAGGTGGGGGGAGGGTTGGTGAATACACATCTATACAAAGTGGTATTTTGTCTAAAGCAAAATATTTGCTAGCACAATTTCATTGCAATCTACGTCGAAAACAAATGTATGGCAATAATCATTCCATGTTTGGTCATTATGAGGCATGTGGTTATATGTGCACAGTGAGTTTAAAGCTCAGGATCTATAGTAAATGATAGAAATTCGAATGCCAGAATTTTTATTTAATAAATAAATAGTGATATGTGCTTGCATTTGTTGTTTTTGTAATACGGTATAAATAAAAATTCTTTTTAGAAATATATTCCATATATATATACGGTTACCTATGACTCCATATGCAATGTCCTCCTTTCAGGGATGAAAGTGGTCTCCAACAAATATCGCGGTAATTAAGCCGAGATTATTACACTGACGGCGAATTTCTGCGAAAACACAGATTTTCCCTCATAGGATTAGCACTGTCAGGGATTCGCGGAAAAAATGTCAGAAGTTAGGTTTCAACTGTCCTTGTTGTGCCTATTTTATCGTTCATATCTAACTCATTCTTGATTGGGTTAAATTCTGTTCTATCAACATCTAAAGCCATATAAGAATGAGATTCGAACACAATTGTTGTCATATACATCCAGATTCCATAACATTTTGTCTAACGTTAATCGGTAAATATACAAAAATCTCGGAAATCCGCGTAATCGCGGAGATCTTTCATCCCTGTCCTTTTTGAAAGATTATAAAATGGCGACCCTAGTTGAGTCCGAGAGCGGGTGCTATGCGAATGTTATGGGAAAAGGGGATGGAATTTGAACATTCAATGCAATGGGACGCCCACACCAATCACCAAATGGTGCTGATAAGGCATCCCCTGTGGTGATATGCACCACAGTGTCTGACCGCCTGCCTAGTCAGATAAAAACCAGCACCTCAGTCAGATAACACTTGTTTTGTTGGGTTTTTTGTTGTTGCTATGGCCAGCTATATGGTAAATTGCATTGGGAATTTTACTAATCAAAAGTGGTAACATTTGAAAGCATTTGAAGTCATGGAATTGAATAAAGACATCATTTGAAAGCGTTTGAAGTAATTGAATTAAATAAAGACATAATTTGAAAGCGGTTGAAGTAATTGAATTGAATAAATACATCATTTGAAAGCGTTTGAAGTAATGGGGGACCTCCGACTTTTTAGTTCAAATTCCTGCCGTTCGCATCGCCACTGAACCAGTGGGCCTATTTGGCACACTGTCACACTGCAAACCCAATGGCTATGAGCAATCTTCATACAGAAAAAGTCAAATATCTCTAAAACCACAACACCTACAGACAAACCGCTTGGAATACATATAGAAAACATACAAGGAATAGATTATATTAAATTTATAAGGTTAGGGTTCTGTATTTCTATTAATTTTGAATGAAATAGACGTTTTTCACTGCGCGTACCGACAAACTCAATGCATTGTCAATGGCAGTGAGCAATCTTCATACAGAAAAAGTTTAATATCTCTAAAACCACACCACCTAGAAGCAACCCGCTTGGTATACATATAGAAAACATACAACGAATAGAATATATTAAATTTATAAGGTTAGGGTTCTGTATTTCTATTAATTTTGAATGAAATAGACGTTTTTCACTGCGCGTACCGACAAACTCAATGCATTGTCAATGGCAGTGAGCAATCTTCATACAGAAAAAGTTTAATATCTCTAAAACCACACCACCTAGAAGCAACCCGCTTGGTATACATATAGAAAACATACAACGAATAGATTATATTAAATTTATAAGGTTAGAGTTCTGCATTTCTATTAATTTTGAATAAAAATTGACCTTTTGCACTGCGCGGACCGGCGAACTCAGTACATTGTCAATGGCCGTTTAGGACCACTGGTACCGATGCGCCATCTAGTGTCAACAAATGAACTACCCCGGATGTCCCCCATTGAATTGAATAAACACATCACTTGAAAGCGTTTGAAGTAATTGAATTGAATAAACACATCATTTGAAAGCGTTTGAAGTAATCGAATTGAATAAACACGTCATCGCCCTTATATGAAACTTTACTTTTGAGTTCATTTGGGATTCTGAAATGTAAATTTATCTTGGCTTTGTCAAGATCAATAATCACCACAGGGACTGTCAGGTACCAAAACTCGTATTGGGCAATAACGGATTAGTATTACACCGGTCGTAAAAGTCGGTTTGTGCAGAGGTGAGGTTATCCAATGCTTCCAAATTGACAAGTTGTGTGTTGGTGCCTATCTGTTTTCGTGACATGCTGAAGTTTTGAAAAAGACTTTGAAAGCTGGTTTACGATGTCCAAGACAATTGCTATCTTTTACAAACGCCCTGGTTCAAAGTCTTGTTATAGATGGTAAAATTTGAAACTAATTGCTCCAGCATATCATATGTGTAGAAAAATCCAAAATCACTTTAAAAACAAAATTGTTGCAATAACATTCTTCACCCACTCACCACCCATCCGCAATCAGATCCACCTGAGATAAAAGAGTCACCCTACCCAGATTAGTGCTGAATGACAACTATGTCTAAATCCGAGCAAAAGCTGCCTCGAATATGAATTAACTGTAGCTGTAGTGATTCCAGTCACAATGTTTATATGTATATGGACTTAAAGTTGAGAAATTTGTAGAGAGTGCAAGAAAAAAACCAACTAACGTGGTAGCCACAGAATGCTATCGATTTGAGTTTTAAAGTCAAAAGTAGCGGGTCAATATAAAGAGGTATATAGATAATATATTGTGCTTCTTATTAGATTAAGAATTTATTGAGTCATTTCCCATTACCCAGTCTCCTGATACTTTTTCAAATGGGTTGTTCAACAGCCCTGTCACAAGATCCGGACTGCGGTAGTAACTACATCCACCCCTGATGCCTGGTCTTGGGAAGCAGTTCACACACACATTTGTTAGTAACCAAACGACATTTGCAGACATAATGACCTTCACCTTTTGCATCTGGCATTTGACCGAAACTCAACCCCCCAATAGTCCTCACACATTGACATTAGCGATGAATGATTGATGTAAAACACGAACATAGACTCCACGGGTGAAATAAGGACACAGAGACGCTCGCCAAGCAGAGATCTCGGGATCTGATGAGTGCGCGCGACTGTGCTTTGAGAGCGGGGGCCCCGAGTCACTGGAGAATCAGTGAGCCTGGTGTGTGAGTTACTCAGAACAAGGCCACAAGACGGACTTTGATATTGCTTCCCGAAAATAGAGCAGGACCAAACAGCTTTGCTAAGTTGGTCGTGGGGAGGGGTGGTGAGGACGGGGGGAGGGGAGGGGAGGGAAGGGAGGGGAAGGGAATGGAATGGAAGGGAAGGAAGGAAGGAAGGGAAGGAAAGGAAGGAAGGAAGGAAGGGAAGGGAAGGGAGACCATTTCTCTCATATATATATCTCGCGGCTTTGTTTTGCTCTGACGCATCCCACAATGCACCGCACCGCTGGAACCGTGATGTAGTCTATTCAAACCGATGCAATGTAATGTAATGTAATAATGACACAATAGGGAAACTGCGAAGGGGTCATCCAAAGTTCTCAACATTCCCACGGTCGTACAAAGTATACGATGGGAGCCGGTCGGTGGATATCAGTCATGTATGACTTTTACGATTATATATATTTTTTAATTTAATGTCGATAAACATAAACCGATGTAATATTTTATGATAAATGTTTACACATGTACTACGTTGTGGAGATGGCAATAGTTTGGAAAAGTAGTACTCTTTGTTAACACTATCCCGATTGGTTGGTTGTTGGAGTTTTATGTCCTGGCAACATCTAAGGTCATATCAGAATGGGTACCGACTTATGACGGTGCGCATTCATGGTTGCCCCACTGAGAAATCAGTGCGCCAGCACCATAACCCGATATCCCACTCAGTCACATTATCCTGACACTGACCTAACCAGTTCTTGCCCTATCCTATTAATGCTGAAAACATGTGACTGACCCAGTCTTAGTTTGCCCCCCGCGAAGCATTGCTAACTTCAGTCACTGAGTGCGCACTGCCCAATAAAAGATCAATAACATAGGCTGGGTTTGTACCAATCACTTCTTCACCAGATATGACAATCAAACAGCTAGTAAAAGAGGGCAGGGAACCGAGAATGGTTAAAATCACAGAAGGGTTGATAGATTGGGGTTTTTACATTCTAGCTACATACCTCTTACATTCAGGACAGGTAGTGTTACCATTTAGCAGACCTTCACAAGCTTACAAACCGTACGTTCGGTTTGGTTTGTTGTTGTTTTACGTCCTAGCAACATCTAAGGTCATATCAGAACGGATACCGACTTGTGACAGTGCGCACTCATGGCGATTTTATAGTGCTGTCCCACTGGGAAACCAGGCCACTGGCACCATGACCTGATATCCCACTCAGTCACATTATCCTGACACTGAGCACACCAGTCCGCTCCCAAGGTAGGTCCTTTGATCAGGAGCTACGGGTGAGGTAACCCTAACAGAAAACCTTGAGTGCTGAAGTCGGAGGTAGCAGGCTGCAAGGCGCACCCTAACAAACCATGGTACCAGGCATACACAGCCATATGACACTTGGAGACAAATGGAACTGGGCTCCAAGTGTAATTGAAGGCGAATGAAAAGAAGAAGAAGCACACCAGTCCTTGCCCTCTGCTAATAATGCTGAGTGCCTGGCTAGAAAGCGACAAGTATCAATTTTAAAGTCATTGGTTTGACTCGACCAGGGTTCGAACCCACGACCCCACGATCTACCAGCACGGGAGATGGACGCTCTAACTCATTCGGCCATCCCGTCTGGTCCCCGTACGTTGGGGCTACGGGTGGGGGTGCGTGGCTAAGACCCACCATACGCTTTTTAATGATGTCGGTCAAATTATTGTAAAATATAAGCATTTGTATTGTACATTTTCTGTGTGGAGGGGGTGGAAAGGGGGAAATGAAAAAGTATGTTTAGTACAATTGTGAAAATGTTGATAATTGTGATGGCTGAGGAAGCTCATGGTTTCCGGTGTGATTACTCACCCCACAATACCTATTTAGCAGTACCATCATGCTCAACTTGTTGTTCTTGCGTTTCCCCCAGTGTTTTGGGAGTTATTTTTTGTTTGTGTGGATTTTCTTAAATTTCTTTTTTGGGTGGAGGCTGGTCCCCCCCTCCCATTATATATATATTTTTTTTTAATTGGGAGAGATAAATATGTCATTTGTCAGTGCCGAAGCGCTGGTCTTGTGACTTACTTAAACAATATTTGTTCAATAAATGACAGCAAAGAGTAAATGGATGGTGCATATTTGGGGCATATTATCATCGAAAGACCAATTCAATTGCCACAAAGAGTGCCAGGAAACAAGATTGGATATAAATGCGTTGCTATAATAATTACACACACAAATCTTACATAGATTGCTAACAATAATGTATCTATTTAAATTGACTATGGATTTCCCTCAGTTTTCAAAAATAAAAAATAAAAATGTGTACATGTATATACAATATATACAATTTTCTTTAGAATTCAGCATACATGGATACAACAAACCAACATATTGGATTGTATTTGTAAGTGGGCTGACGAGGGCCGCCCGTATCGGCCATTGGCTGGAAGGACCAGCCTCTCTGGGCTCTGTGCAAAGGAGACAGGTCAAAGCAGGTTCGACTACCGACTTCCAACCCGGTGTTGCGGTTTCCCAGGGACACCAGTTTGCGAGGGACACATCGCTTCTGCACATGCATCAAAATCGAACAGCATCGTCACTAACTTTATAAATTTAATATAATGTTTTTGGTAAAGATGTTTTCTATATGTGTACCAAACGATTTGTTTCTAGATGGTGTAATTTGAGAGATATTTGACTTCTTCTGTATTTTCTGTATGAACATTGCTCACGACCATTGACAATGCCTTGAATTTGATGGTATGCGCAGTGCAAAACATTAGTTTATTCAAAATTAATAGAATTCAAGAACCCTAACCTTATAAATTTAATATAGTCTTTATGGTAAAGATGTTTTCTATATGTGTACCAAGCGATTTGTTTCTAGATGGTGTAATTTGGGAGATATTTGACTTCTTCTGTATGACCGCATCACCGGTTTGACTCCTGACTTCCAACCCGGTTCCACTAGTGACTTCGAAGTTCCACACCGACTTCCAACCCGGTTCCATTATCGACTTCCAACCCGGTGTCGTATTTTCAGCGCCCGGTCATTGTCAGCGGCCTGTCGTGGCTTCTGCGCATGCGCGGATTTTAAGACATATGCAAAACACCCATGCCCTCGCCGGCTACAAGCTCAGCCACGGTACCCGGCAGTGTTAGGGACCGATTAGGCCGAAATCTATTGAATGCGATCATATTTAACAGAATTACATACTCAAATAATGAAATTTAATTAAATTAACCTTAAATTACAAGCGATATTAACGTAGCAGCTAGATCAGCGTCGAATCGCCGAGTGTAAACAAAACAAATAGCAGTGATCGCCGCAACATGCGAAAATCCGCGCATGGGCAGAAGCCACGACAGGCCGCTGACAATGACCGGGCGCTGAAAATACGACACCGGTTCCACTACTGACTTCCAACCCGGTTCCACTACCGACTTTCCACCTGGCTCCAATACCCACTTTCACTTGGTGCCTGAAGGTGGGACGTGGCTCCCCTGGATTTCAGGGGGAAACCAACAATGGCGAATAGCAACTTACATCGGTGGGGACAGTTTAATGGAATGTAACGCTTTTCAAGACTAATTGCCCAAAATAGGTTAAATTCAAGGCCTTGAAATGGGGCAAATGAAGTTCAAGACTTTAAAAAAAATTCCAAGACCCGTACCTGGTGTTAGCCACACATAGTATGAAACAAGGGCTTTTGGGCTCTCCGCTCCTACACCCCCCCCCCCCCCCCCAGCATCAACACTATGGGCCGGTGAGTCACGTCTCACTATAGACTTCTGTAGTCGGGATGGAGCCTGCCTAGTGACGTCAGATCAGGTCGTTTGGATCGCTTCCACCATCTGTAATCCACACGTACCCACTGAGGGAGGGGGAGGGAGAGGGAGGGAGGGAGGGAGGGAGGGAGGGAGGGAAGGAGGGAGGGAGGGGAGGAGGGAGGGAGGGAGGGAGGAGGGAGGGAGGGAGGGGAGGAGGGAGGGAGGGAGGGAGGGAGGGAGGGAGAAGAGGGGGGAGGGGGAGGGAGAGGAGAGGGAAGATGGAAGGAAGGAAGGAAGGAAGGAAGGAAGGAAGGAAGGAAGGAAGGAAGGAAGGAAGGAAGGAAGGAAGGAAGGAAGGAAGGACACACGGGTGTAATGGTGTAAGGATGTAATGATATAAGGAGGGCGGGTTAGAGGGATGTCTGGCGCCAACAAGTTGTGGTCGTGCAGTACATCGAGTCACATGTGACTGACCCAGTCTTAGATTGCTGATCCATGCCACAACTCAGCGGGTAAAGCTGTTGTGAGTGGCTGTAATAATATTTATCAGTACAAAGAGGCCGTTTCTACCGTCGTACACATTACAACGCTTGATGCACAAGATTATGTGTAGGCAATGTGAGCAACTGTAACATAAGACTTCTGGTCGGAGAACATTACCTTTTTATCATAGAATCTGACTGTGCCTAAAAAAAAACCAACTTATTAACATGCCTGGTGGTGTTTTCTCTCCACCACTTGCTCTTTCTTTCCTTGATATACTTGATATGGATGACATAAATAAGATGGGGTTGCGGGGGTGGGGGGTGACCTAGGAGGAGGATTCGGGCGAATTAGAATATTAGCTCAATAGTATAACTATATAAATAAAGGCTCTTGAAACCAGTGAGCTCAATGATATAACTATATAAATAAGGGCTCTTGAAACCAGTCTTATTGCTGTATCATAGCATACTGGGGGTGGGGGGCGGGGGGGCAGTGGGTTAAGGATGAATATAACAGAACACTGCATGATTCATGGGTTGGGGGCGGGTAATTAGTACTTGGTATATATGCAGATACAGTGTACTATACGAATGTAAAAGCCTATTTTTCAGCTCCTCAAATAGTAACTTAACTAAGACTTCCCAATAACACTTTATTTTTTTTTGCACACACAAAAAAGAAGAAAAGTTTTCATTCTTGGTGAATTTAACTTTCACAAGCCCACTGCATCTGTTATTTATTAATTTTCAAATTCAGTTAAAGCATATAAGGAACGGAAAAAGATTATTATTTAGACCCGCGCATTTATAATATAAGACAATGCTGTATTCTGCATTTCGATGCTAGAAATTAAAGTAAAATTGTTTATAGTATGTGTGTTAGACAAATTCCAAACAAATAATCCTATTTAAATATCTATATATTTTTTTTAACATACAGAACAGTACATGTCTTCAGTGTACCCTCTATTTGGCGGACCACTGCAATGTGCGAACAATTTTTCAATGCACAAAGTATTTTTGTCTCACTTGACTGTCCCTCCGATGACATGACACCTGCTGCTAGGACATGGCATGTGTAGTTTGTCGTTGTTTTATGTCATAGCAACATCTACGGTCAGACCAGACGGGATGGCCGAATGAGTTAGAGCATCCGTCTCCCGTGCTGGTAGATCGTGGGTTCGAGTCCCGGTCGAGTCAAACCAATGACCTAAAAATTGATACTTGTTGCTTCCTAGCCAGGCGCTCGGCATTATTAGGATAGGGCAAGGACTGGTGTGCTCAGTGTCAGGATAATGTGACTCAGTGGGATACCAGGTCATGGTGCCGGCGGCCTGGTTTCCCAGTGGGACAGCACTATAAAGTCGCCATGAGTGCGCACTGTCACAAGTCGGTACCCGTCCTGATATGACCTTAGATGTTGCTAGGACGTAAAACAACAACAAACAAACAAACAACAAACATCTACGGTCATATCATGACGGGGCATGTGTGTAGAGTTCTCCCCTGAAGGCAGGTACTATTGCATATAGACCAGATGCAAATTAAGACGTAGGGCATGGCTTTGTGCACTTACTCTGTTTTCTGACGTTTCCGGATTCAGCCATTTCGGAAGATGGTTGGCCGCTTCTATCAGAAGAAACTCTCCATCTGCGTCGCAGACCCTGTTAATGAGCAGAATGAACTTTTATCAATGAATTAGAAGAATAAAATATAACTATTATTTTCAGCTCGGATTCCTTGCTTTTCCAACTATTTTCAAGATTTTTTTTGTTGGGGGTTTATGTCCTAGCAACATACAAGGCCATATCAGCATGGGAACCGACTTGTGACAGTGCACATTCATGGCAACTTCATAGTGCTGTCCCGCTGGGACAATATGTTATGTTAGATTCCGATCGGAGCGCGTCGGTCACCATGTCAGTAGTAAAATGTTCCTGCATTTTCACGATTCCGGCCATGATTAAAGTACTTTTGCATTGGAATATATTCATAAATTTTACATCACTGGAAAGAACATAACCTAATCTTACCGAAAATACACATCAAAATACCAAAATCAAAGTACTTAGAGCATACAAAGCTGTAACAATGTGGCAAGGGTCACAGTTTATTACGATGGTGAATCCAGACTAAATTGAACAATTAAGCTGACATTAGAAATGCCATAACTTTCTCCCCTATTAAGATATTTTCAAAATTACAACAGATTTGAGTTTGTCTCAGCAAGATCTGTTGAAAGAGCTTATACTGTTTGTTGTGCTTTGAAATTTTAGCTGATCTACCTAACAATATTCTTCTTAGTGAAATGTGAGTACTAGTAATGGCTAATAATACTAGTTAGGGCTACGTATTGAGATTTGGTGTTGTAAATGACCAGGCGAAGAACACAATGCACATGTAATATTGTAGTGGCCTGCACTGACCTCTCAGGCAAGTAACCACATAGACAGGTAGGCGTGGGTAGTGTGTTGATATCAGGGAGCCTAGGTGGTGTAATGGTTAGTACACTGGCCCGGAATGCAAAGAGATGTGGGTTCGAGTCCCACTCTAGGCACAATATTTCCCATTTTCATCACCCCCACGACACTGGTTGCCGTGACCATAATCCTGTACAAGCTAAGCGCTGTATAGTTGTTGAACCTACCCTGTGTATGTATGCATTAGTGCATTGCCTGTATGTATGTAATTGTAAGCATTAAAAGACTTACAATTCCAGGCGGACGAGTGTAGTGGCCTGCACTGACCTCTCAGGCAAGTAACCACATAGACAGGTAGGCATGGGTAGTGTGGTGATATCAGGGAGCCTAGGTGGTGTAATGGTTAGCACACTGGCCCGGAATGTAAAGAGATGTGGGTTCGAGTTCCGCTCTAAGCGCAATATTTCCCGTTTTCATCACCCCCATGACAATATTGATGAAAGTTTGTTGTTTAATTATTTTATTCTAACTATGCAGCATACTCTATCTAACAATGCAGCATGGCATGAAGATGAACCTACTTTGCGA
The DNA here is from genome assembly GCA_030323885.1 of Branchipolynoe longqiensis. Classification (NCBI taxonomy): domain Eukaryota; kingdom Metazoa; phylum Annelida; class Polychaeta; order Phyllodocida; family Polynoidae; genus Branchipolynoe; species Branchipolynoe longqiensis. The sequence continues at coordinate 34,311,625 of CM059188.1, forward strand.
CAAGTCCTGAGAAGGCCTGTGTTAGTTGACATAGAATGTAGACTATCACCCACTCGTCCTCAACGTTGTCTCCATACCGCGACTTCCCAAAGAGATGTGGCGGTCCAAAGCCTGAAAAACACACGATTAGACATTACCAAAGCCATCAACACAAAATGACATTGATAACCAACTGAATAGGACTCATAATAATAATAATAATTAACTGAACTGATATATATACAATCTAAACCTTCCGTCCTCATTCAAAATTTTGATTTCAACATTTAGATCCATTTTATATTCCCATTATCGAAAAATCCAACCGTGAAGATTTATAAAGAGTTAAATAAGAAAACATATTATAAAGACTACACAGGAACCTACTACTGACTTCAAGAAGTGGGTAATGGAACCGGGTTGGAAGTTAGTAGTGGTAATACATTAAGTATGACATGACGTGCGGGTAACATGTCGTTTTGAAGGTGGCATATTTTAATCACAGAATATGATACAAACAGCAAAGAGGAACTAGATACCACCTTTAAAAAACTACATACCAACAAACAGAGGTGGAAAGAACTAAATACACTACACTCACAGATTGAACAGCTAAATACAACACCGAGAGATTGAGCGGTGTTAGCGAGCCAAAACGCGTTTAGGGTGGGATTTCTGGTTTAGCGCCGAAAAGTCGCTATGCATGGAGCAGTGTTAGGCCAACACCGCGAGTTTAAAGTCGGAGATTCTAACACCTACCCATAGCAGGTTTACAGGCGGTGTTAGTGTTAGGTTAGGGCCAAATCTATTCAATGCTATCATATTTAACAGAATTACATACGCAATAAGTGAAATTTCATCAAATTAACCCTAAAATCGAACCCATATTAACGCCGCAGCTAAATCGGCGGCGATATTAATATTGTCGAATGGACGAATGTAAACTAAACAAATCGCCACCGATATTGTCAGAATGCGGTGCTCGCCAGGAACAGGCTCGGCAGTAACAAGGGTTGCTGGTTCCCGGTGTGTGGAGAAGGCAACCGCCGCATCGGCGGCAATATATTAGGCCCAAATCTATTCAAAGCTATCATATTTAACAGAATTACATACTCAATAAGTGAAATTTCAGCAAATTAACCCTAAAATCGAAGCGATATTAACGCCGCCGCTAAATCAGCGGCGATATTAATATTGTCGAATCGACGAATGTAAACTAAACAAATCACGAATCGGCGGCGATATTGTATGAAGGCGGTGCTCGCCTGGGAACAGGCTGACCAGTAACAAGGGTGTGTGGAGAAGGCAACCGCCGCATCGGCGGCAATATATTAGGCCCAAATCTATTCAATGCTATCATATTCAACAGAATTCAGGGATGAAAGCGGTCTCCGGGAAAAAAAGTGGAAATGCTGATATTCTCCCATAGGCTTAGCATTGTCAGGGAATCGCTGAAAATTCCTGGAAGTCGGGTTTCATAATATTGCTATTGGTATACGCTGATAGTGCTGCGTCGTTTGAAGCACGTATTAGTAGTATACACTGCTAGTGCTGCGGCTTTTGCATCACATATCAGTATACGCTGATAGTGCTGCACCTTTTGAAGCACGTATTAGTAGTATACGCTGATAGTGCTGCGCCGTGAAGGCATTAGTAGTATACGCAGCTAGTGCTGCAGCGTGAAACAATGTATTGGTTGGTTGGTGGAGTTTTACGTCCTTGCAACATCTAAGGTCATATCAGGATGGGCGCACCTTATTAGTATACACTGATAGCTACAGTAAAAATCCCGGAAATCCGCGAAATCGCGGAGATCTTTCATCCCTGAGAATTACATACTCAATAAGTGAAATTTCAGCAAATTAACCCTAAATCCAAAGTGATATTAACGCTGCCGCTAAATCGCCGGCGATATTAATATTGTCGAATCGACGAATGTAAGCAAAACAAATCGCCGCCATCGCCGAATCGGCTGCGATATTGGGAAATAGTGGTGCTCGCCGGCAACAGGCTCAGAGGGACTTCCCAAATCTATAAATAAATTCACATTTAGCTAACACAAAGCGTTTAGGTGCCCATGCATACGGCGTGACATACTTCGCGACGCCCCTGATAATCGGTGATAGCTACCCTGTGTTAGATGGTCAACACCACACGCCGCTAACACTGCTCCATGCATATGGAGATTAAAGCTGCGAACACACTGGACGCGTGCGTCGCGCGTGCGTCAAGTACAAGCGTGCGTCATGCGGTTCTCACGCGTAAATAGCGAACACACTGGACGCGTCTGCCACGCGTCTAAAGGCCGGAACACACCTCCCATATAAAACCCCCATCCCCCTCTGCCCCCTCTTCGTTCCTCCTCTTTCGTCCCCCCTCTTTCATCCCCCCTCTTTCGTTCCCCTCTTTCGTTCCCCCTCTTTCGTTCCCCTCTTTCGTTCCCCCTCTTTCAATCTCCCCTCTTTCGTTCCCCCTCTTTCGTCCCCTCTTCCGTTCCTCCTCTTCCGTCCCTCCTTTTCTGTCCTCCTCTTCCATTCCCTCCTCTTGTGTTCCCCTCTTCCGTTCCCCCTCTTTCGTTCCCCCTCTTTCGTTCCCCCTCTTTCGTTCCCCCTCTTTCGTTCCCCCTCTTTCGTTCCCCCTCTTTCGTCCCCCTCTTCGTTCTCCGTTCCCCCTCTTTCGTTCCCCCTCTTTCGTTCCCCCTCTTTCGTCCCCCTCTTCCGTTCCTCCTCTTCCGTCCCTCCTTTTCTGTCCCTCCTCTTCCATTCCCCATTCTCCATCTTCCGTTCCCCCTCTTCCATTCCCCCTCTTCCATTCCCCCTCTTCCATTCCCCCTCTTCCATTCCCCTCTCTTCCGTTCCCTCTCTTCCGTTCCCTCTCTTTCGTTCCCCCTCTTTCGTTCCCCCTCTTTCGTTCCCCCTCTTTCGTTCCCCCTCTTGCGTTCCCCCTCTTTCGTTCCCCCTCTTTCGTTCCCCCTCTTTCGTTCCCCCTCTTTCGTTCCCCCTCTTTCGATCCCCGTCTTCCGTCCCTCGTCTTCTGTTCCTCCTCTTCCGTCCCTCCTTTTCTGTCCCTCCTCTTCCATTCCCCATTCTCCATCTTCCGTTCCCCCTCTTCCATTCCCCTCTCTTCCATTCCCTCTCTTCCATTCCCTCTCTTTCCTTCCCCCTCTTTCGTTCCCCCTCTTTCGTTCCCCCTCGTTCGTTCCCCCTCTTTCGTTCCCCCTCTTTCGTTCCCCCTCTTTCGTTCCCCCTCTTTCGTTCCCCCTCTTTCGTTCCCCTCTTTCGTTCCCCCTCTTTCGTTCCCCCTCTTTCGTTCCCCCTCTTTCGTTCCCCCTCTTTCGTTCCCCCTCTTTCGTTCCCCCTCTTCCGTTCCTCCTCTTCCGTCCCTCCTTTTCTGTCCCTCCTCTTCCATTCCCCATTCTCCATCTTCCGTTCCCCCTCTTCCATTCCCCCTCTTCCATTCCCCCTCTCCCATTCCCCCTCTTCCATTCCCCTCTCTTCCGTTCCCTCTCTTTCGTTCCCTCTCTTTCGTTCCCCCTCTTTCGTTCCCCCTCTTTCGTTCCCCCTCTTGGGGAATGAAAGAGGCGGAATGCAAGAGGAAGGGAATGCAAGAAGGGGGAATGAAAGAGGGGGAAAGCAAGAGGGGGGAACAGAAGATGGGGGAATGGAAGATGGGGAATGGAAGATGGGGAATGGAAGATGGGGAATGCAAGACGGGGAACGGAAGATGGAGAATGGGGAATGGAAGAGGAGGGACAGAAGAGGAGGGACGGAAGACGGGGATTGGAAGAGGGAGAATGTAAGAGGAAGAATGGAAGAGAGGCGAATGGAAGAGGGGGAATGGGAGAGGGGGGAATGGAAGAGGGGGAATGGAAGAGGGGGAACGGAAGAGGAGGGACGGAAGAGGAGGGACGGAAGACGGGGATCGGAAGAGGGGAATGGAAGAGGGGGGGATGGAAGAGGGAGAATGGAAGAGGGGAGAATGGAAGGAGGCGAATGGAAGAGGGGGAATGGAGAGGGGGAATGAAGAGGGAATGAAGGGAGGGGAAAGGGAAAGAGGGGGAACGGAAGATGGAGAATGGGGAATGGAAGAGGAGGGAGAGGAAGAGGAGGACGGAAGAGGGGATCGGAAGAGGGGGAATGGAAGAGGGGGGAATGGAAGAGGGGAGAATGGAAGAGGGGAAAGGAAGAGGGGGAATGAGAGGGGGGAATGGAAGAGGGGGAATGGAAGAGGGGGAACGCAAGAGGGGGGAACGCAAGAGGGGGGAATGCAACAGGGGGAATGCAAGAGGGGAACGCAAGAGGGGGGAATGCAAGAGGGGAACGCAAGAGGGGGAATGAAAGGGGGGAATGGAAGAGGGGGAACGAAAGAGGGGGAATGAAAGAGGGGGAACGAAAGAGGGGGAATGAAAGAGGGGGAATGAAAGAGGGGGAATGGAAGAGGGGGCATGGAAGAGGAGGGAATGGAAGAGGAGGGAATGGAAGAGGGGAATGGAAATGAAAGAGGGGGAATGGAAGAGGGGGAATGGGAGAGAGGGAATGGAAGAGGAGGGAATGGAAGAGGGGGAATGAAACAGGGGGAATGAAACAGGGGGAATGAAACAGGGGCCATGGGAGAGGAGGGAATGGAAGAGGAGGGAATGAAAGAGGGGGAATGAAAGAGGGGGAATGTAAGAGGGGGAATGAAAGAGGGGGAATGGAAGAGGGGGCATGGGAGAGGAGGGAATGGAAGAGGAGGGAATGGAAGAGGGGAATGAAAGAGGGGGAATGAAAGAGGGGGAATGAAAGGGGAATGAAAGAGGGGAATGAAAGAGGGGGAATGAAAGAGGGGGAATGAAGGGGGAATGAAAGAGGGGGGGAATGGGAGGGGGGAAGAGGGGGAATGAAAGAGGGGGAATGAAAGAGGGGGAATGAAAGAGGGGGAAAGCAAGAGGGGGGAACAGAAGAGGGGGAATGGAAGAGGGGGAATGGAAGAGGGGGAATGGAAGAGGGGGAATGGAAGAGGGGGAACGGAAGAGGGGGAATGGAAGAGGAGGGACAGAAGAGGAGGGACGGAAGAGGAGGAACGGAAGAGGAGGGACGGAAGAGGGGGATTGGAAGAGGGGGAATGGAAGAGGGGGAATGGAAGAGAGGGAATGGAAGAGGGGGAATGGGAGAGGGGGAATGGAAGAGGAGGGATGGAAGAGGGGGAATGGAAGATGGGGAATGGAAGAGGAGGGACAGAAGAGGAGGGACGGAAGAGGGGGAATGGAAGAGGAGGGATGGAAGAGGGGGATGGAAGAGGGGAATGGAAGAGGGGGAATGGAAGAGGGAGAATGGAAGAGGGGGAATGGGAGAGGGGGAATGGAACAGGGGGAATGGAAGAGGGGGAAGGAAGACGGAGGAACGGAAGAGGGAGGAACGCAAGGGGGGGGAAAGCAACAGGGAGGAACACAACAGGGGGAATGCAAGAGGGGGGGGAGGGAACACAAGGGGGGACCGAAAGAGGGGGACCGAAAGAGGGGGAACGAAAGAGAGGGAACGAAAGGGGGGAACGAAAGAGGGGGAACGAAAGAGGGGGGAAACGAAAGAGGGGGAACGAAAGAGGGGGAACGAAAGAGGGGGAACGAAAGAGGGGGGACTGGAAGAGGAGGGGAATGGAAGGAGGGAAGGGAAAGGGGGTGGAAGAGGGGGAATGAAAGAGGGGGAATGAAAGAGGGGGAATGAAAGAGGGGGAATGAAAGAGGGGGAATGAAAGAGGGGGAATGAAAGAGGGGGAATGAAAGAGGGGGAATGAAAGAGAGGAGATTGGAAGAGGGGGGAATGGAAGAGGAGGGAATGGAAGGGGAGGGAATGAAAGAGGAGGGAATGGAAGAGGAGGGAATGTAAGAGGGGGAATGAAAGAGGGGGAATGGAAGAGGGGGCATGGGAGAGGAGGGAATGGAAGAGGAGGGAATGGAAGAGGGGGAATGAAAGAGGGGGAATGAAAGAGAGGAGATTGGAAGAGGGGGAATGGAAGAGGAGGGAATGGAAGGGGAGGGAATGGAAGAGGGCAAAGTCGGGCAAAGTCAGGCAAAGTCGGGCAAATTCGGTCAAAAGCCACGCGTCACCACGCGTCAAGCGTAAATAATCGCTCCAAAAGCGATCCGTGACGCACCCCTGACGCACGCGCGACAAACGCACGCGCCAGTGTGTTCGGGTTCTCTTTATTACATACGTTTTGATTTTTTACGCACGCGCGACGCTTGACGCACGCGCGAGATACGCTTCCAGTGTGTTCGCAGCTTAACTGTGGAACTGGCAGTTGTACAGGAACAACAGACTGCTAATAAAAGGAAACTTCAGATCATGGAAAATCAGGTAATCATAATGGAAAAAGAAAACAAATGGAAATCATCACGGATAAATGAGTTAGAAAACAAACAATGCATGAGGAACATGAAAATTGATTGCAAACCAGAAGATTTACGACAATATGTTGTGAATTATGGTGTGAAACACACAGACATTGAGTACACAACAAGGCTGGGGAAGCTTCAGAATGGACGCGCAAACTACAATACACCTAAGCCAATCATAGTAGTGTTCAAGGCAGTCAAGGATCGCAATAGTGTGTACTTCAACAGAACAAAACTCAAAGGATCAAATGACTACAAAGGGATATACCTAAATGATGACACTACTGGAGACACTATGCGAGCACGGGAAAAGTTTCGGTCAGTAGCAATCCGAGCACGGGAGTTGGGACATGATGTGAAATTTCAGAGTGATGGAGTCATCATAAATGGTACTATGATAACGCATTCAGAACCTCAGAACCTCCCACAGGGCTGCTCACTTCAGGAATCGAAGACAATTGAGGTAAATGGAGAACTGTATTTTCACTCCTAACACTCATACCTATCAAACTTCTACCCGACACCAATTGTAGTAAATGACACTGTTTACATGACCTCTGAACACATGTTGCAAGCTGCTAAATGTGTTGAACATGGCCGTGATGACTGTCTAAAAGAGGTATTGACCCCTGTCACACCACAAGAGGCCAAACGACTAGGAGACCACATTGAGGAAAAACCAGAATGGCGTGCTAAACGGGAATGCATCCTGATGAAAATTGTGGAGGAAAGGTTCAGACAAAACCCTCTTCTGGAAGCAAAACTGTTAGACTCAGGAAATATAAAATTGAATGAGGCTACAAGCAGTACATTCCATGGTATAGGAGTAACTATCCACAATAAGGCAGTGAAGGAGAAGACCTACCGGGGTGAGAACAAGCTAGGTCAAGTACTTGAGCTGCTACGGGCAATGCTAAAGGATGAGCACAAGAACACAACTGCTGCACACAACAGACCTTCTTAGACATCTGATGAGGAATCATAATTTGAACCAGACTCCAGAAAGCATGCACTCACAATGGACAAATGTGCACATAAATGACACCTGACAGGCAATGAATAGGAAACCTATTGCCAGTCTAAAACTGTACACTGTCCAAACAAGACTGAACGACACAATCCTAGCAATAAACTGACAAATAAACAATTTAACCAAAGCAACAAGACAATACCTATATGGACAGTGTGAACAGTCCATCCAGCCTACAATATCAGACTCAGGAAATATAAGATTGAAATTCTATATTGTTAACATTTAAGCTGATTGTTGGGTGCTACACATCCAAGTCATATCCCGTAAAGCACATGGTTATATTTAGAAAATTGTTATATTTAGGTTAATTCAAGTTATATTTAGGTTAATTCAAGTTCAAGGCAAGATAATGCAATGCACTGCAGGCAACTACCTCAAACACCCCAGACTACTATGCACAAGTCCCACCATCACTATGCATGGTAGAGGTAGGACCAAGCCACATAACACCTTTACCATTCACCTTTTACTTAACTATTCACCTTCCAAATCACCCAGTAGCCACATAATATCGCTCTCTACTTGAGATACAGCCTCAACATTTTTGATGAAATTCATCATCACTTTACCCAACCAAGAAGGGATTATTAGACACCCTTTATTGAATCACACACACTCAGACACACTTCGCTAAATGGTATACCATCAGCACTGATGCTAACAACATTTGAGAGGGGGAGTTCTCGGGGAGGTCTGGGAAGGGCACTAGTGAAGGGACATAGGAAATGCCCTTAGATGGCTTCAAAGGTCTACCAGGATTCAAAATAGGACATCTAAATATTAGAAGTCTAACCAACAAAATTGAAACACTACGGATTAATCTACCTAATTCAGGTTTTGATGTATTATCAATCTCAGAAAGCTGGCTGAACTCAACCACAGAAAATAATTTAACATCTGTCAAAGGGTACCAACTAACCAGATCTGATCGCCAAACAAAACAGGCAAATGGCCAAACTAAGGCTGGTTGAGGGCTGGGAATCTACTATAAAGAAGGGCTCAACATAGATACTGATACATTCGTAAAACATAATCACTCAAATACAAATATAGTTTCTTTGTTGTTTTACATCCTAGCAACATCTAAGGTCATATCAGGATGGGATACAAATATAGAGATGCAGTGGGTCATAATAGAAAGAGACTATTGTAAGAAAATACTCCTGGGAAACATATGCCGGCCACCAAATGGAAACTTGGACTCACCACTTGAACAAATAATATCGATCCTGGAGGAAATACCACACACAGACAAATTTGAATTGGTCCTCATAGGAGACTTCAATTCTGATGTTGCAAAGAAAACTCAATAACAGCCAACAAATTAAGACAATTTGCAACAACCTTAGCACTTGAACAGGTCATTACATCAGGTACAAGAAAAACAATTGAAACAAACAGAACAGTTGATCTAGCATTCACAAACATGAAGTATTGCAAAAACACTGGAGTTCTAAATTATAATATTAGTGACCACAAGCCAATTTACATAGTTAAGAAAAAAAACTAAAGATGATAGGAAATTAATGGAATTCTGGGGAAGAAGCTATAGGAACTATAAAATAGAGACATTTAGTGAAACCGTACTAGAAGAAAATACTGAACCCCTTTTTGCCAACCAGGATCCAAATATGTGTTGGGAGTCACTCAAATAAATAATAAATAAAGCAGCAGACCAACATGCACCGCTCAGAAAATAAAATGTGAAAGATAGTCGACCAGAATGGCTTAGCAATGAAATTATTGAGTTACAAAAAGGTAGAGACACTTTAAAGAAAAATCAGAGCAAACAACTCTACCTGAAGACAAATTCTTAACAACCCAAATCAAGAATAGAGCCAATTCTGCAGGCAGGTATGCAAAAGCTAGGTACATACAGTCTGAGAAGTCCTATGAAATAAAGAAGATGCCCAGAGATTTTGGAGAGTCATACAGAGCATAGCCCCGGAAACCACCCCAACTATCTCCAGCTTAGTGAATGAGTTAACAGGGGACAAATTAACAACCCAAGAAACACCTGAAAAGATAAATAACTACTTCATAGAGATATGGGAGAAGTTAGCAGATAAACTAGACAATATACCAGAAAAAGATAAAGTTAACATAGTAAATCCAAATGCAGTCACATATGACACGAGGGCGGTAACTAAGGAAGAAGTACTTAAAAAGATTAAGGGCTTGTCTGAATACAAATCATCAGGACTTCAGCTCAAGGATACTAATTGATTCAATAACTATATTAATCAAAGAATTCACCCATATAGTAAACCTATCAATTGAAACAGGTATTTTCCCAGATGATTGGAAAATTGCTACAGTTGTATCTATCCCAAAAGTCAGCAACCCTAAAACATGCAATAATGACCTCAGACCAATTTCTATTCTACCCATAACTGGTAAAATAGTTGAGCGACTCATTCATGATCAAATAAAAACATTTTTTGAAGCAACAAACTACCTAGCAGATGAACAAAATGGCTTCAGGAAAGGCAGGTCCACAACCAAAGCACTCTCAACACTCTTTGATGTGCTTCTCAGTGGATTCTGGAAAACTTACCATAGCAGTATATATTGATTGAAAAAAAGCATTTAACACCATAGATAATAAAATCCTGTTGCAGAAGGTTGTCAAGAGTGGGTTGGGTCCAAAAACAGTCGCCTTTCTGACAAACTATCTTTCCAACCAAAAGCAAAGTACCAAACTAAATGGCATTGAGTCAACTTTAAGACAAGTAAAAACTAGGGTACCACAGGGATCAACACTGGGCCGGCCCCCTTCTATTCCTTCTGTTCATAAACTACTTACCCCAAGCACTGAGGCAAACAAAATGCATTCTATTTGCTGATGACGCAATCCAACTGGTATCAAACAGTAACTTAGCAAAAGCAGCAGAATTGACAAATGAAAATTTGGCTAGAATAAATATATGGTGCAAATAAATCAAATTAACTCTCGATATAATCAAAACTGAATATGTTATCTATGGCACCAAGAACAAGAAGGACAACGCCCAAGAAGTCCAAATAAAGATTGGGAATGAAACACTAAAGGAGGTAGAGACCTACAAGTATTTGGGAACTGAACTGGATGGAAATCTAAATGGGAATAAACAACTAAGTAGATTAAATTAGTCACTGGCAAGGAAACTGAACACCTTCTGAAAAATCAGGGGTTCTATAAGTGAAAAAACACCTCTTCTTATGTACAAAACAATGATCCTCCCAATAACTGATTATAATGACCTAATATATGAACTACTCACAAAACAGCAACAAGAAAAGCTTCAAACAGTACAGAATACGGCACTCTGGACAGTTTACAAAGGCCAAAATCTACACACAGAAGAACTACATGCTAAAGCTGGAATGGACAAACTAGAATGGACAAACTAGAGACAAGGCGCAAAAGGCATCTATTAGGACTCATGTACAATAGAGCCCAAGACACAATATATACCGACACAAGTATTCACAATACTCAGGCAGCAGATGGCAACCTCTTGAAAATTCCATATCCAAGGACTAACAAACTCAAAAGAGCACCTATTTATCAGGGAAGCCAACTCTGGAACAAACTCTCTGCCAAAACCAGGAATGCAACAACCTATCTGCAATTTAAATCTAGATTAAAGGTTGCGTACCCAACATAGACATACATTAATAAACCTACCTGGATAGACCACAAAAGTTGAGAACCGAAATAAATACATAGTCCCAAACCACTCCCTTCCCTCTCCCTCTCTGAAATCCCCCTCCCCCCTGGCAAAAAGAGTAAAAGATATAACAATTACCAAAGTATACCCACCAGCCTATAACACCTGACTAAACCAATCAAACATATACTACCCACAAAGCTATAGTTGACCAAGACAATCTAAATGAGTTGTGCAACCATTATTTGCATAATCCAAAATCCACGACTACCTGTATCAGCAAGTAATGCCCATTATATTAATGTCTCCTCACAGGTATGATCATCAAATCACTGATATATAGTCTAAAGGTAAATGGCTATTCTCCAGTCTATATGTGCAAAATAAGATCCCCACTATATTTGTAATGCCTCATTTTAACCTACTATTGTCTATATTATTCATACCATCTCATCATCTCATCCATAAATAGTTCATATGCACTATAATTGTCTAGGCCGGAAGACCAGTGTATCGGTGATGAAAAAAGATGTTATTCAACTGGAATAAAAATCTGAACAAAAAAAGAGGAAAAACCGTGACTTGAAGTTGAACAGTTGAAAGGACACACAAGAAACTCAAACACTGAAGTTGAATCAAAATATATATGTAATATCAAACTTACAATAATTCAGTTAATTATTTTATTAGTGAATTTAAGCCGCACCATATCTATTAACCCATACCTCATATCATCACCATCCCAACATTCATTCTGCTAGGACCATATATCCTTTTGAGTTTTACTACATGAAAAATAAATGGGGGAGAAAAACTACCTACCAAAGCTGTATTAAAAGGGAACACTACTCAAAGAACCTGATTATGGGAAGGTGGTTGTTCTACAATCTTGAACACAACCATATAGGGCTATTACAAGTATTATGCAATTAAATATTAGTGCATGTGCACTAGATTAAAGTTGCATAATCCGATGAGTTTCTGTCGGTTTTTCTGAGATAAATATCAAATTGGTTGTTATAACCTACGTTACATTAGTTTGAAGTAACTTTGATTTGAAATGGCTAACTTTTGAGATATTTGAAGTGCAAACATGTGAAAGCATGCCAAAGCTCGGACACCATATAGGCTTCTGCACTTACAGGTTCTCAGTGTTCCCTTCTATGTGACAACAAATGCTTAATAAATAAATGCGTCCATATCTAAGTCATACATAGAATGGAATCTAGATAATTGTTTTCATTATGAAAACCTGATGCTTTATTGGGCTATGCAGCTTTAATAACCAAGATATGTTAATGATTGCATATTAGTTGAATTCGAGAGACTGGATAATATCTGTATAGCATGTGTTGATATAACATCTCTATATATTGTATATCTCTATATAATTATACTGTATATATATAAATGATAGATTATCAATAACATATTTATTAATATTATAACTTATTTTAAATAGCTCCAAGACTTGGTCTTGGTAGGTACATCAAATCCCACTTGGGGCGCTATGGTATAGCTGTCTCCACTACTGCAGCTAAACTCTGTAACCTGGTTTCTATATGCCTATATTCAGAGGTACTCTGTAAAACCCATTCACAAATCCTATGCAAATGACTTGCCATACAGGATGTCATCAGAATTGACCAATCACAACCATGTTTAAATCTGAGACAGTTTCTAGTGCATTAGGGGATACCTCTCATGGTTTTACAAGCTGTTGAAGTCAACCACTGTTGAAAAGGTCATCGAACAGATAAGTAACATTCGAAAATCATTCTAGTAGTCTGACAATCCTCAATACTGAGTTATTTATCTTTCATTTGATACCTATATTGTGTATATCTGTCCATTTGGAAAGACACTACAGTGCTTTTAAATTTGTGTGCGCATCGGTGGCATCGCCGCGACATTGGCCGCGGTGGTAGCTGCTTATGCTAAATTCACGACATTTTCACCGAGCATGAAAACGCAGATTCAGGGGTTTAGCTTTGCTCAAATTGTTGTGAATCTGCTGCTATTTTGAAGGGCACTACATTGCACAGGTTTCAGTTTTTATTTGATCAAAATCCATAAAGAATTAACAGAATTACGGTGCTTTTAAATTTGTGTATGCGCATCAACAGTTTCTAGTGCATTAGGGGATACCTCATGGTTTTACAAGCTGTTGAAGTCAACCACAGTTGAAAAAGTCATAGAACAGATAAGTAACATTCGAAAATCATTCTAGTAGCCTGACAATCCTCAATATTTAGTTATTTATCTTTCATTTGATACCTATATTGTGTATATATGTGTCCATTTGGTTAGACACTACAGTGATTGTATTATGGTTGCCATGGAAACCTACATTTTTCTGTGATCTAATTTTTGGGATCAGTTTTGATAAGCTGGGGTGATTTGCCATACGAAGAAGAACTTTGGTGTGAAGTTTGATCAGGATCTGACCATTAATAAAGAAACTAGAAAGAAACATACCTATCCTGGAACACAAATGGTCACAACTTAATAATAATAGCTATTGTATAAGTATAACCAATAGGACAAAATGTTGATTTCTAGGAAAACTAAATCATAAGCCGTGTTTACACGGGGAATTGTGAAACGTTCTAGACAAGGCGATTTATATGAAGCGTTTCAGACAGATGTTTACACGGCGGAGTTGAAAAGTGTGTCGACGCCGGGAATCAGCAGGCGCCTGTAGCCGGCTAGCACTGCTGTTTGTTTTGTTTACACTTGGTGATTCGACGCCGATGTTGCTGCTACGGTAATATCGCTTGGAATTTAAGGTTAATTTAATTAAATTTCATTATTTGAGGATGTAATTCTGTTAAATATGATCGCATTTAATAGATTTCGGCCTAATTGGGCCCTAACACTGCCGGGTACAAGCGATTAGTTACTGCTCCATCTGTTGCTGGCAAGCCCTACTATTTTATACTATCGCCGCCCGGGAACCAGCTGAATCGCTTCAAATAAACCACCTCCCGAGGTGGTATACATGAGGCGTTTCATATGAAGCGATTCAGCCCTAAAACGCCACAGAACCGCGTCTACACGGCAAATGTGAGTCGATCTAGGCAAGGCGTTTCATATGTGGCGTTTTAAATCTCCCGTGTAAACACAGCTGTAGATAACTTTGGAACAACTAATCATATTTACTCGAATTTTAAAAAAACCTTTAATCTATTCTGTGAGTTCTGTCTGTCTACCGATTTGCAGTACTGTGGGTAGGTACCCCAGAATCCGCCGGGAGCGCCACTGTCGCCGGGCCTATAAAACTTGTACAACTTCTTGCGCCCTTCTGAGCTGTACAGTCATGTCAAAAAACGGCACCACACATGAATCATAGGCACACTGCATTCACTGCTACATCCGTTTTTAAGCACAACAGACTTAGTCACAGATAGAGACTATTTTCAGTGTTGTATGACATTTGAAAGGCAGTTTACTAAGCCATTCAAATCTTCAGATGCAGAAATCAGAGGTAAGACTGACAGGAATGTCCATGTTAACTATGAGAATGTGAAACTTTAGCATTTTTTCTTCCTAAAAATGGTCTTACAATGACTACAACTGGAATCGCAACTCTAGAATCTGGCAGCCAAAAGTTGGTGTCAGGCAGCTTTTACTGGATTCTCTATGCTAGTCTAGGTCAGAATTTTATGGCTGGGGTGAGTGACTCATATAACACAGCCTACTATTCAATCAATCATCAATCAATGGGTGCCGTCTTCTCGAAGAAGGTTGGCTGCAATGGACCTCCATCTCTTCGTGTCATTCATTCCTCTCACGCATTCCGCATAGCTCATTGCTGTCCACTCAGTGATGTTGTCCATCCATGTTGTTCTCCTTCTCCCTCTTGGTCTTTTCCCTTCTATCTTCCCTTCCAGTATTCTTCTCTGTGATTCCTGGTGTCGTATCATGTGGCCAAAGTATTTAATTTTTCTGTTTTTGATCGTTTGTATTATCTGTCTCTTTATTTTCATTCTTGTTAGGACCTCCACGTTGCTTATCATTGCTGTCCATGGAATTTTTAACATTCTTCTGTATTGCCACATTTCAAATGCCTCAAGCTTTGTTGTTATTGCTTTCTTCAAAGTCCATGTCTCGCAGCAATATAAAAGTGTAGACCACACATAGCATTTTAGCAGTCGGAGTCTTGTTTTTATATTTATGTCTCTAGATGTTAGTACTTTCTGCATCTTTAGAAATGTTGTTTTGGCAATGTTTATTCTCCGTTTAATCTCTCTTTCACATCCGCCATCACTAGTTATTAAATGGCCCAGATACACAAATGACTCTACCTGCTCCAAGATTACACCATTAACTTTTATCTCTGCTCTTGGTTTGTATTCCTTTCTGCTGACAACCATGGATTTTGTCTTCTTTACATTCATTTTGAGGCCACATCTCTCACTTTTTTCTTTTACTTCATCCACTATTATGCACCCTAAATAAGGCACTTCTCTAGTGCATTAGCTAATACAAAAAATCTTAACTTCAACAAACTTCAAATGCACATATCTCATTCAATTTTTGGAATATCTTAAAAATTCAAAAAGCATATTGCTTTTGATTCATTGGAGCTTCCAATGAAATTATAATTTCAATGTTTGGAATAATTTGAAAATTTTACTGGGGTACCTACTGTGGGTCTATGCAACAATTTTACAATTTTCATGTGATGTACCTAGTCTTGGACTGAAATGAATATTGATTTGGATGGTTTAATGAATACTAAGTAACACCCATTTGATTACTCATAGAATATCGCATTTTAATTTAGATCCTAGTGGGATTTACAGCACTAAACAATGAATGTTGGACATCACCACCACCAGTACCACAGCAGTGTCAGTGACGGAAGATGCGGCACTTCGTACGGCCAATGTTCAGCACGACAGAGACTGGTTCAGGGTTGGTACCTGTCGCGCCTACTAACCTGTGGTCGTCGGAACAATGCTCAAGTGAAAGGGTTCGTTCTGCCATATATAATCCACGAGAAACTTGCTGATGTGGACCAGGTAAGAGTCCAATATTCCCTCTAAATGATGTTCGCATTGTTTTTCTCCTAGATGGTCTGGAATCTCGGGATATAGACGATATTCCATCGTATCGTCGGACTCGTAGTCTGCTCGGCCGGCCATCTTCAGTCATTTGTTTGATTCACACTAGGTGGAGGTAACGTCGCCGGCGGAAGTGAAAACTAGGTCAAGGACGGGAACGTCAAATAAAACATAAAAGAGCGGATCAGGGATCAGCTGATCGCGCTAGTGATCAAGGTGTTGCTGGTTGCACAACATTCATTACATTGTGACTGGTGAACTGCCATTGAATATCAGGTAACCTATATAGCTTTGTTGTTTTGAATAAGAATTCTGAAAGTAGTCGAGAGACTGTTGTGTCGGCTACATGATGAATATGGCAATGCTAAGCCTGTGTTAGTGTGTAGGCTACACTACAGCCTCACTGTCTCACTGATCGTATGGCCCATGGGTATCATATGGCTTGGCTTAGATAAAAGATTCACCCCGTACTTGCAGTAGAGGACAAGTACGGGGTGAATCTTTGTATCTAGCTATGCTTATGGCATGGGCAACTCGAAAGTTTGTTGGAAGTTTCCCAATTTAATAACCGCAGGCCCCGTCCTCCTGCCCGACAGATAATCATGTTCACCCTTTCCTGCATGTAAGTGAAAGCTAGTTCTTCACATTCGTCGTAATTTTTATAATATTTACAGCTTTGCGCCAGATAAAATATTCACTTCCTTTAATTCTAATTCGCATTGCGATGATTGCTATTGTCGATGATTACGCATTCATGTGTGTATGTGTGTAATTAAAGCTGCATAGATAATTGTCCATGTCGGTTATTTGTCTCATGGATTAGTTTAGAGGGTAAATTCCTTCATTTAGGTCAAAGACATCTGCTATTTATAGCAGTGGAATTAGCCGTGAGATCAATGGAAGGATACACTGCGTGTCAATAGGTACTCCAAACAAAGGACTGGTTGTTGATGCTGACTGGCCATTGGAAAAAATAGGAGACTTGCTCTCAGGACACTACCCCTCTTTGAACATAGTGTGTTGCCAGTGAGTGCATCAGAGCAATAAATAACTACTTTCACAGTGAAGTAGAGATCCCTAGTCTTAGTTTTGTATCCATTACAGCTCACTTCAGGTGGCACAACTTTGACAAATTGAGGTTTGACAACTTTGGAACGATCGTAAAGACATGATTTTACCAAATATTTTGTATGAAAAATATAATATTACATAGAATTATTCGTTTTCTACAAATCTGTGTAGATTGTCAACCACCATTTAGCACTCACTCTCAGCAGTTTTGACTTAACCATAGGATGGGTATGCTAATTAGAGCAATACATTTTTTTTTTTAACATGAGGATATAGCTTAAAGACAATTTAATCACACTATAGATATTTGCATTCTGGTCATTTTGATATAAAAATCAAGTCAGCATCTCAAATAGAACCAGAAAGATTAATTTTCTAAAGATTTGATCAAGGATGGTTAGTGAAAATCACACAATTTGCCACATTTGATATCAAATTGCTCGACAAATATTTATTTGTAAGGTCTGAAAAAAATTGAGATTTGAATTTGTACTAGAAATAATAAGTTAAAAGAATAATGATGTGATTAAAATGTAATTTGCCTTCGACAGGCAGCCTCAAACATCAGGATTTAAGCATTTGCAGAATCATGAAAAATGTGTGTAAAATTGAGGACAAACACTACATATTACTAAATTCATAACTCAGGGACCAATAGACCAACTTTCCATTATTATATATATTTGTAATCAGAATGATAAGAGCTTTCTAACTGTACCATTTGCAAATTAACTTTGTGAAAAGAAAAATTTAGTTTGGAGTACCTAGTATCAGATGGGTTTAGTCATGCTTAAATTCTCTTCCTTTATTTCGTCAGTTGCTGTTTTGGCTGGTGTTCACTAGCATCCTGGTAACAGCCACGTTGATTGGTGTTAGGTTCATGTTTGTTTTGCTGGCTGGAATTGAGATGGGGTGGGCGTACCTCGCTTATGGAGTGTGGAAGGGAAGGGGCAATGATCTATGATCATGCTTTTGTCTGGTATATTGTATTTGATTTCAAGGTGAGGCATGGTGGGAAATCTTGCTGCTACCATGACTGAGTATCAATATTGTATGCTTAATCTGAGTTGAATCAATAGGGGGGGGGATATAGAGTAAGTTCTAGCACAAAAATTAGTTTGAACACAGGGTAACTTCTTCAATTTTATTCTTAAGCAGTATACTAGGCTGTTAAATGTAAGATGCAGTTAACATAAATTTGATCACTGTGCTATTACTTGGTGAGTTTGTTAGTTAGCAAGGCTCTGTGGGTGTATGGTATTGATGGTCGTGATTATTTGGGTGGCCCAGTACTGCCTTGTTTTGGGGTGGGCATGGCACCCATCACTTAAGCCGTGTTCACACCCACAACTTTAGGGCGAACTAGAGGAGGCGAACTAGTGTCGTGTCCACACACGGAGCGGTTTAAGGCGGAAATCGATATCTGCGCATGAGCAAGTCCATACTAACCAGTGCCAGTTTCGGTTAGTCAACGTCGCCACGAGAGAGTGTGGGTTCGACCTAGATATGTATGGACTGAATTGTATTGGTTTGGAACGGTCAAAACTTCTGCTGGGCAGTGAAACCCTAAAAATAAATGATGAAAAAAATATCTGTGCACAGCTAGCAGTTTCATAGAGCAAATTTACCGGAAAGTCAACAAACTCAGGTCTCGACTGTGACGCCCTTAATCCGCCATATCTAAACCGCTACTGTCCACACAGGCAATATGGGCTGACTTAAGCTAGTTCGGTTCATATAAGGTACCTCGTGACGTGGTTTACATGAGGCGAACTAGTTGAGGCGAATCAGCCCTAATCCGCCTTAGCGTCGCGTCCACATGGCGAATGTGAGTCAAACTATAGGAGGCGAACTAGTTGGGGTGACTTAACGCCCGTGTGTGAACACGGCTTATGTCGTCCGTAGTAAGGGTGATATGACTTATTGAAGAATGCATGCACTCTACTTGCTGCCTAGATTGTTGGTATCTTATTTTCCTTGTTTAGTGCCACTAATTGCCGATTGATGGTTAGTATTGATTTGTTGAGAAGGTTTTGACTAGTGTCTATCTTCCTGGTTGTTACACAATATGTCAGATATTGGTCAGTAGACATTGATCTGCGGCTTCTGTTGTTGTAGTCTACCAGGTCAAGCCCTGTGAGGGTGGCAAGGATATTTTAGTCATTATTGCCTTGATGATTTCTATCGCTTCTCTGGCTGCACTCAGGACTCTATAGACTCTGTCTTGGTCATTATTGGATCTTAGTTTTGTTATTTTGGTTATTGGTATTGGGTCCCTTTCAGTGACATCACAGATACCAGCTAACACTACTATGGTGTCAGGTTTCCTGGTTTGTATGATGTTTACTGATTTGTGAACCGCACCCACTCTGTCTGCGCCCTTGTGTGTGCGTACTATGGTTTCGCCTGTCACAGGTATTGGCCAGGATGCTTTGTAGACCAGACCCATAGGAGTCGGCAATGATCTGAGTAAACATTATTGCTGGTTTTAGTTCTAAGTGTGGCAGTTAAGTGTGTTCTTGGCTCGTAGATGTTTGAGCTTGGTTTGTGTTATTGTTGGTAAGTTATATGTATACCTTTTCCCTTGATAAAAAGCTTTAACTACCCTTACATTAACCCCTTTC
Organism: Branchipolynoe longqiensis; assembly: GCA_030323885.1. Taxonomy (NCBI): domain Eukaryota; kingdom Metazoa; phylum Annelida; class Polychaeta; order Phyllodocida; family Polynoidae; genus Branchipolynoe; species Branchipolynoe longqiensis. Next base: position 34,331,427 of record CM059188.1, read on the forward strand.
CCTTTAGGATAACTAAGATCTACTATAATTCTACGTTCATCAGTATTTTTCTTTGGGTGGGTCATAATAGGGCTAATTTGTGCCCAAGGGATAAAAGGTGGCTGATTAAATGGTCCTGCCCTATGGGCCAATTCCGTGGTCACATATTTGTTTATCCAAAATATATATTTCTCATCACATGAATGATTATTCTCAGTAGATAAAGGTTCAACAATTTTAACAAGTCCTTATCCTCATAATTAACTAAATATTTTTTTACAATTTCTTATATTTAACCCTGAGGGAACCAGGATTTTTGCTTTCAAGTAATTACGCAGCACAGTAGTACGTACTGTATTATAAATTTGTAAATAAGTAGTGTCCATGTTACACCCATTTTTAATAATTGGCCATATATTCAATAATTTACTTCTATACTATACTGGTTTTTTTTCACTGAAGGCTTGCCTATCAACGCAATTATTATCTAGTAATTCTAATTCAATATCTATATCATTTTCAAATGGTATAACGTCAACATTTAAATTGTTTTTACATAGATTCAACCCTATGTAACGTTAAATTGTTCTTAAAATCCGAAAATCTGATAAGTTCAGTGGTAGAACCAGGCACTGAGCCGGTGGCAGGACCAGCTATTGATAGTCTAAGGGCAGTACAATTACCAGAAAATTCATGACAGGTAATGTCAGTTTTGAGCAGAGTGCTCTGCCTTGGGTGGTTAAGCCGTTATGTGTATCCGTCATCATGGCAACCGTGTTTACGGAACCCAGTCGCCCTGATGACTCCAGTGAGAAGTATCTGCTGTAAGTCAACCATTAATTTAACAGTCCTCTGCCTCATCCTTTTGCTACAGCCCCCAGTAATATTATAAATCTTTCTAATTTTATTATTGCGCCACGAACGATTTTTAAACCGATTAATAACACCAAAATCCTCATTAATACCCATACAGGCCCCAAAAGTTTGATTATTTGAACCGGTGGCGCCATCTGTTTTTGACAGTTCTAACTTTCGCTTTTTACAATTTCCGCCAGACAGCGTATGCAGTACTTTTTCAAAATTCTTCAAAATTCCACTAGAAAAAAAAAACACTGGGGAGCCTGAGAGGGGTAAACAATTAATATCACAAGAAGACAGTATGTGGCACAGCATTAATATTCATAATATCAGTGGAGCTAGCAATTGGATTAACAATTTATACAGATTTATGTAAAAATAACGGTGACTAAGCGCCTGCATTAACGCTCTCACGACCTGGTCACAGCGCCTGACAACTGGGACCGACGGCCGCTGATGTGGTTCAGCAGATGTGTTGCTACTGCCATCTTGCGGAAGTCACTCACAACTCTGACTTCCGCCTGACGCTATACACACTGTACTTGAGTTGTAATCAGTCCCATGCCGACTGCTCACTGAAAATGCTTTACACGTGGATCAGTATCACCATTTGCTTCCTTGGATTTCACTTTCGTTTTACACTCCATTTCTTTATGATAATGTTTCTTCTTTAATTTAAACGCACACCAAGCACAAATATGCACATAACGGTCACTACCCTCACCATGACTACCATAGAATCCAACCATAGAATCCACAATGCTTCCCCCGGTTCCAAATCGTACAGCGCCCACCATCTGTCTCTCTATATTAAAATCTGATGACTCGTAGTCTTTACTACTCTTCGCTCCAACTTTAGACAGCCTTTGCCCTAAACCACAAACATCCCTTCACACTTCATTTATTTTATGCTCGTTCTCCCACCCGTCTGGCAGTCTTTTATCGGTTATCATGTTAAATATCTTTTCTGAATAGTTTAAGCACGTTTCCCATGTATATGATTGTGCCATATCCAAAATTGTATCAACGTGCCCATCGATTTTCTCTACCCAACTAGCCGGCACATCCCCCCTTTTCACCATTCGAATAATGCCTGCCAAATATTCGAATCACTTAGAATCCCCCAATGCTACCTTACCCTTCTTTTCGTATCTTATCGCATACTTATGGGGGAGTAACTTAATTTTACCTGACAATCTAGCTTCCTTCCTAGCTATACGTATTAAGTCTTTGATCATCCCATCGTCTGATTTGGATCCGTCTTCAAAAGATCCGATTTCTAACTGTCGCTTGGTTGAACTCCTCTTACTGCCATGGGCCGGTTCGAAGGAAATGTCAACACATGATACAGTGCTCTCACTAAGCTCAGAAATCGACCCTTTTCATACTAGAGACCGATTAACATTCCCACAACCAATGCACGAGCGGGTCGGGTGAACTGACTTGCGCTTAGTATGCGCAGCCGATGTACTTGCATTCACTGTGACGTCATCATTGTTTAATTCCGGCCCGCTCAAGTCTCTGCACAACAATGGCGACAACACACTCCTGGAATTTTCAAGAGAACTCAACCGCACCAATATCGGCTCAGTTGCCACAGTTAATTTCTGACGGATGCACAGTTAGGGGGCATTGAAGCCAAATCAGAAATACGAATGCATCCAGATACTGAAGAACCCGGTCGTGATTCCCTCTGTTGGTGCTGCTCTGACCCGCTTCTCCTTCTTTCGTCGACCCACTCCAACAATGCCCTGGAGTATTGCCCCCCTTCTGTTCTCGACTTGGATGACCTCGGCATCGTCTTATTCTTCGACCAAAACTTTTAAGAGTGACGATATTGCAGCTCTCGGGTCTGTACTGATCGAGTGTCAGGTAAGGAATGGCCTAGCTTTCAAATCTACTACCAGAAGTTAATTTCGATCAAGGTTATGGAATGCTAAACTATACGGTATCTATGGTATGCATCACTAAGGAGCCCATAGTCAGGGTTTTGAATTATGGATGTTACCGGCAACATGTACAATTTAAAGATTGCATGATAAATTAGTCTGTTCGACCATGATCAGATCACCAGATAGATTACGATTAGTCTGAACCGGAACATATCACATATTGTTTGGTTATATAAGTAAATATTTAATGTTGGTAATTTTGTAGCCACTGTTCTATGCTCCTAGTTTTTCTAACCCTGTGAATATATACTATCCCAGCTGTTCTTTGATTATTTCACGTGACATTATCCAGACATTGACTTTCCTCTTTCTAGAATCCATTATCAGTTTATCCTGTTGGGAGGACACCATAATTCCACCCCCTACCTCATTTGACAGTAAATCAATTAGTCTGGTTACTTGCAGTGTTATCTTCAGTGTTCGTTGGTGGAACTGATATGATAGGTATACGCCCACTGGCAATGCACATGAGCTGTCTGATAGTGATAGTGATGGTGATAGTAATGGTGGTGGTAATTAGGAATTGTGTAACGTAAACTTGAATTGCGTGTTTTCAGGGCCAAGTTGCCAGTCTTTGGGATCGATTGGAAACTAGTTATACACCAGTGAGATATAAACATAAAGTAGAGTGAGTAAAATGCCAATAGAAATCTTGAATTTGAAATAGTTTCGTTGGGTACTGGCAAATTGCTCTATTTGTGGGGGGGGGGGGGGGGGAGAGAGGGGGTCAATCGATTTTTTTTTAAAGGCCATATCTGACGATGTCAATCTCTTTTGTTTGTACTTGCATTCCTAAGCAGTACAAATAAAATCCACCATGGAGTAGTTTACTCGACTCAGTTTTAGTTGGTATCAGTCACATTTATTCATACAGAAATATATAATATTGTTGTATTACTCTATTGTGGGCTGGATTACATCACTCGCATGTAAATAGCTAATTTTTATAAGCCCATGTCGTGTCAAACGATTATAACTTTGGACAGTCATCTCAGTGATGTAGATAAATTTAATATTGAATTTAAATTATGTATCCAACTTTAATATAAAAAGATCAATCACATTTGAGGTAATAACTGCCCCGATTAAAGTGAAATAGATTCATATAGTTGGATACGCCTATTACAGTATTAAAGAAATGATACAAACATCAGGACAGGATATTTCTTTAACCTTCTATAAAAATTACTATGTTTTTCAAGCGCTCCAAAAACTAAGCAATAGTTCTACTTTTGTCTTGTTGAAATAATGAATTAATTGTTCTGCCTATAAAGGGATTTTGATTGTACATTTGGAGAAAACATGGATACATTTAATAGTGCAGTCACTTCTTTTAAGAAACAAATTACAACAAAACAACAAAATAAAAAGCATCCCTACTTTGATTACAACCGTACATCAAATCCTCAACTTGAAAAGTCGCAATTTGTAATGTTCACAATTCAATATATTGTTTTGATGAACCAATCGTTACTATTTACCCGTTTTGTATCAATTGACATAACAATAAACACAAATATATGCGCTAAAATACCTTGCTAAATGAAGTGTTACCTTTAAAGGGTAAAATTTAACAAAATCTTAGTCACCATTTTTTCTCTTACAACATGGTAGTAGGTTGCCTGTAAATAATACTTGCTACTAACCTCGACGTTCAGTCTGACAATAGTTAATCTAACATAATTAGATTGCAACAATACTGTCAAATAAAATTACATTACTAAGCAGCAGTAAATGTGATAACATTATTTAGACTAAATACCACTGCTGTAGATCAAGATAAGTACAAATGAAATACAATTACTAAGCTATACTGTAATTCGATTTTTGAAATGCAATGAGGGAAAAAACATGAATACACGTGAATTATCCTTATACAATGGACCTACCTATGATATTATTATTAAGCACATTAATTATAGGTCAGAAAGCTTCATCTTTAGGGGAAGCGCTTGAATAATAGTTAATAAATAGAGATTGTCAATAGGAATATTAGAGATAACTGAGCACATATTAACGTTCTAGTAGGCCCCTTAGAAGTGGAACAGAGTCCTTAGTACTTGGATGAATGTATACTCTGTTGGTAGTTGAATTTTCTTTTGAACGCGCGGTATGTCCATCACTTGTATTTGAACCACTAGCATAAGCACGAGCATGCGTCCTATTTAACTGTATAATTCCAGGTGCCTCCACAATGAGGCAATCATCGTTGCTTTCCTCCTCAAGTGGGCTGATAACCACTGGCTCCAAGTTATTTTCAAAAACGCCCCCTCCAAGGTATTGTTGGTTCCCATCACACTCACTACTGCTCTCAGTGTCAGAAGCATTCTGTTTTGTGGGTGAAAAGAGTCCTGTAGAGCCTGAGGAAGTCGACTTGTCAGGCTCTCGAGTATCCATTTTAAACAGAGTTCCTGTAACATGGGGATCCTCAGAAGAGTAACATGAGTTGAGTGTTCGCTTTGTTGCTTTAGCTGGTGGTTCTATTGAAGATTCAATGTATGTACTGTCTCCCATTAAACCAGGTGGACTCGTGATGCTACTATGGGCACCTCGTGAATCACTTTTAGACTTGTGACTCATATGGTTATAATCGCGTTTGACTGCACAATGAGGGCTGGCTGTTCCGGCGTTTTCTATGGTTGTTAGAAGATGACCTTTGCCACTGATTAGATCTTGATTACTAATGGTTCCCAGTACCTGACCGGTTAAAGAAGTGTTCATTGATCGCCCCTCATCGAAATATCCTTGTGTGCTAGCAATAGCAATGTCACTTCCACTGACGTCCTGTGATGGTGAATGTGGGGTTACAATAATAACATCATCTGGTTCCGCGCTCGACATCTCACAAGACTGCATTGTGCTGCCTGAGTCAATACTATTTTGGAACAGAACACAAGGCTGTGCTGTTCTGTTTGAGTCTTTATTATTGGATTCATTCTTGGATATGACACTTGTAGAAGTTTGATCGAGTCCCTTAACCTCACAAGAATTGCACTCCTCTTTAGGTAGGATGGGTGGTTTTGCAATTTGCTTCTGTTTTGCTGTGATAATAACATCAGCTCGTCTCTTTGATTTTTCCTGAGTTGGTTTGATAATGCACGACGGAGCCCTTGAATCAGTCTCTTGTGATGTTTCCTTGGTACACCTCCCATCAAGTTTTCCCTCTTCCGAATTAACCTGGTAATCTTTGCTTATATGCACAAAGAAAACGTCTTTTTTATCCACTGAAATGGCAACAAGTGCTTCTACATGGAGTTCACAATCAAAGCCAACAGTATTCTTACACAATAATGTGATTGTCTTGGTGAGAAGCGTTCTCACTCTCTCCTTATCAGTAGCCATCTTTAGAGGTGTTGGTGATTTCAGTATTTAGTAGTTTTTCTTCAGATAGGCTCAATCTGCAATGGTGAATGATAAACACAAGTTAGCATCTCTTGGAGAAATTCAGCTTAACAGTTGTTTTAAGTTATTTGTGGTGCCAACGATTTAATGGTATTATTAAGTCTGATGACGATGAACACACACTTTGCAGAGATCTAGTTTGACATACATGTTATAGTTTAAGCGTGTGACACCGTCAAGGTAAAGAAATGAAAATAGCCAGGATTTGTGCCATTTCAATAGTATGGAATATTTTGCAACCAGTTCAAAATTCAAAAGGTATGTACCAGTATCCAGAACTGACCAGAAAAGTAACGGGGTTACTATAAAGATGGCACTTATAATACATTGTTTCAGACATAAGGGACAGTTTTAATTGAAATTTTAAACAAGATATACATTTAAATTTTAACCGTGTGATTCTCAGTAGCAAGATAAACCGATCAGTTGCCAATTAAGACCCTGGCCCTCCACAACTGTTAGTTAGTTAGAGACGGTCAGAGGATCAGATTGTGCTTCTCCCAGTGTTAATTCGCAGCACTCGGACAAAGAACGGAAGACAAGACTCAATTTCAAGTTTTTAATCAGGAGTCTAGCATATATATCAAGAGTTTATATATAAATATAACATTTATATATCACAATAAACATAATTAGAAAAACATATGACTCGAGCGGTCATGAAGAACAAGGTATGTATCTCATCATCTGAACAATCACTAACATACAATCAAAACAGTAATCAGGATCTCGAGGAGATCGGCATGAGGTGTACTCAGCAAGTCGTGCGACAGGCGCGTTATCGAGGGAGGCTGGCTCCCGACATAATCAGAAGTGAATTGAATGGTTGACTAATATTTTAGTATTGCTAGACTTACTTGTAAGTTGAAGTATTACTAAGATTCTTACGAATCTACGAATACGAAGGTAAGGATCAGGGGCGAGGACAAGCTCGCGCATGTCCGGAAGTAGCCTCAGTTTTCATAGTTGGAGGGAACAAAAAACCTATTCACTTGGATCAGTAACCCCCCCCCCCCCTGTCCCATCACCCTGTTCACAGAACCTTATTTGATATTTATACTCGAGTATTTGCGGTTCTATTTCTTTAACAAGGCGTGGGTGGGCGGGCCCCTGATCCTTACCTTCGTATTCGTAGATTCGTAAGAATCTTAGTAATACTTCAACTTACAAGTAAGTCTAACAATACTAAAATATTCTTACTTCATCTTCCGAATACCGGAAGTTAAGTATCCGGGGAGAGTCTTCGTAGCTTGGTTTTTTGCTTTCCGACCTCTCCTCCTTATACTTTCTTCCTCTCACTCCTCTATAACACCCTCTGAACTTCTGGCTTTTTCTAAGTTTTGTTAAAAACACACCTTTTCTTTTTTCAAGTGTTTATTTTAAATGTGGTAGTTATAAACTTCCATTTAACATACTTATTCATGCCTTCCCAGTGTATTTTCTCTTACAGTTTTAAAATTCTTTTATAACCACTCTTATCATAGTTAGTCATTTCCATATTGTGTTTTAATGTCTTTTCAATATCAGTCTCTGCACTTCACCCGGATCTTCTAATGATTTGTGATAGAACCTGGCAAAGCTTGCGCTGTCCCGCCATGACGCGTTCCTCATTATGGCATTTAGGCTAGCCCCCAGAGCTTTAGCTGAGGACGCTGACGCTCCTCGTGTGCTGTGTCCTTTGTATTTTGACGTATCAATTCCAGCACTTTCTAGCGCACTCAAAGTCCATCTTGCCAAAGTGGCTCTTGATATGGGTCCATGTGGTCCAATGTAGGACAACAACAGCTGGGTAGAGTACTTCCTTACTTTCACCGTCCTTTTTAGATACCTCTTTAAAGCTGTTACTACACACAGTTTGCGATTTTCTTTATATTCATAAAACCTTATGGCATCCAGCAGTTGACCCAGCTGGTTATGCTTTAACAGACATTTCATTTTGAATACAACTGAATCCTCTTCTATCCTCATCCTATCAGTAGATAGGTTGAGAATAGTTTGTCCCCTCTGAGAGGACACCAGTAATAATAACATTGTTACCTCATAAGACAAAAGTTTTAAACTCATTGCAGCATTGTATCCAAGTTTTTCTATCCAATTTAGGACCACCTGCACTTTCCAAAAACTATCATATCTAGGTTGCGGTGGTCGTTGCTCATGGCAACTTTTGCAGAACCACCTCACTATGTAGTGTTCCCCTACTGTAGTTCCATCTATCCTTCTGGGCAAGATCAAGCTCAGCGCACATCTGGCTGTATTAATTGCCCCATATCCTACCCCACTCTCAAAATAAGTTCTCAAAAACTTAATTATTCCCGCCAACGTGGGGTTCATAACGCTAACATTATTCTCTATGGCCCAAAGGGCCCATTTATTTATATGAGTAGTATAGTTCTTTCTTGTTGACAATCTCCATGTATGACTAAAAACTGTAATGACTTTCTCTCAAAATTGTACCCTTCTAACGTTCGACCTAGAAGCGGTACACCGTTAACCTTGATGTTGTTAGACCTAGCCAAGCTGCGTAGTTTTTCTGGTCGCTGACTCCATAGAGGTTCCGCTCCCCTTTTTGGAACTCGATTCTGTCCCTGGCTTCTCCTTGTAGTAATGGATGCCACGGTTGTGTGGCCCAGTGAGGAGCCACCACTATCGCCCTGGCCCCGTCCCTTTGGATCTTCCTTATCACCCTGGGGAGGAGGCTGAAAGGTGGAAAACAATAAACGTACATATTTGACCAGCTCATTGAGAAAGCGTCTGTTCTCCAATTATCTGGCTCTGGTTCCCAGCTCACATATTTGTCTATTTTCCTATTTAAACGTGATGCAAACATGTCCACCTCTGGTGTTCCCCACTGGTCACAGATAGCTTCGGAAATCTTTGGATTTAATTCCCATTCGAGGTGGTCCTTAAATTTTCTTGATCTAAGATCCGCCAGCACATTATCTACTCCCGGGATATGAGTAATTGTTAACCAATTCCCCTTTTCTTGGGCCCATTCCCAAATTATCAGTGCCTCCCTTAGGCAATCCTCTGAATTTGTGCCCCCCATGTTTTTGACATATGCCAGCGCTGTGGTACTATCTGTTCTGACTCTAATATGAATATTTCTTCTTTTACATAGGCTTTTTAGGCCAAAGGCTATAGCTCTCAGTTCTAATGCATTAATATGTGTCAACTCATTCGGATGCCATCTTCCCCCCGTTTGTTCATCCGTGTGCGCTCCCCACCCCTGGTGCGAAGCATCTGTAAACAATTCTAAGTCTGGTTCTGCTCTCCTGATTAGTCGTTGGTTCTTTAAATTTGTTCTCCACCATTCCATATCTTTATAACCTCCGTCTGAGATCCACATTGTACTTTCAAAATTTCCTTTACTTCTTTTTAACGCCTTAATTTTATCCCTTTCTAAAGTCTTAAAATCGATTCCCGCATACTCAACTGCTGGTGCATATGATACCATCAATCCCATTAATCCCACTACTTGGCGTATGGTCAGATTATTCTGTGGTGCTTTTTCTACTTCATCTATAACTGATAAAATTATTTGTTTTTTTCTCATCCGTTAATGATACCCACATATTTACAGAGTCAATGTCAAATCCTAAGAATGTAAGGCATTGCACCGGCGTCAAAACCGATTTTTCTCTATTCACTCTGAATCCTAAATTGGTGAATGTTCTAGTGAGTTCCTCAATGGCTTTCTGACATTTTTCTCTAGTTTTTCCTATGACAGAACTATCATCTAGGTACGGGAACCCCACATGTCCGTTCTCTCCCCATTGTGCATAGATGGGTTTAACAATTTTGTAAAGATACGGGGCCCTGGCGATAGTCCATTAGGCAACACCTGGTACTCGAGTAGTTTATTCCCTAGTCGGAATCTAAGAAATTTTCTTTGTCTTTTATCAATTGGGACTGAATAGTAAGCATCTGTGAGGTCAGCGCTCGCCATCCACATGCCTGGTTGGTCTAGTGCAGTTTTTAAATTAAACATTTTGAAGTGTTTATACTCTATACGTTTGTTTAGTTCTGTTAGATCCAGGATCATTCTAAATTTGCCATTAGATTTAGGCCTAAGAAATATGTTTGACACCCATTGTTCAGGGTCCTCCTCCACTTCTTTTACCACTTTCTTTTCAATTAACAATTTTACCTCATTAGTTACAAACTCTTTTTCTCGTTTATCCATCCTAAAGGGGAATGGTTCCCTCTCCTGTACTGGAGGCTCTATGAATTTTATTAGAATTCCTTTTACACAATTTAATATCCAATTATCTGACTTCAGATATGACCAGTTATGTATATAGTTTACAATATTGCCTGCAGTAAATATTTGGTCATTTAACAAGTGCTCCTTACCAGGCTTCAAAGTCTCTGAGTCACCCACCTGGATAGGATGGCTCACTTCTGAAAACCCCCTCCTCTGCTGGGGTTTCCCTGGCCACGCCCCTTACTCGCACTTGGGGTGTTCCCGTACTGGGCGTAGTCCTCAGTTGACCTGCCAAAGCGCTTCTCTGGTGGTGCCTGCCTAGATCCCCATGTGGAAGTCGCCCTGCCGCGAAATCCCCTTGCCCGTCCAGTTCCCTTGAACCTGTTGTATGGGGAGCTATGGTTTCCACGGTTTTGGTGGAAGAAGTCCTGACGCCTCTTTCCTTTATATCCCGTATTCGCATACATACAGTTGTCTGCAGCTCGGACCGACTTCATGAGTTGTTTGTTACCTTCACCTAGATTTTCCCCGAGCAGGTACTCCGTTGGTTCCGGCAGATCTCCATAAATGTCTCGTTTCTGTTTTATGAGTTCCTTCCCTAGGCGGGAATGCACGACTTTGTTCACACTTTGCTTTCTGTCGACTCGCATCTGTCCATTACTGGAGCAATAGCTGTCAGTGCTCCCACAACTCCTTTCGTCGCCGTAAGCAGCGAACTTTCGCCGTCTCTTCGACCCTCAGCGAATCTGATCTCGTTCAAGGCCTGAACCCTGGCCCCTGGGACATCTGCTAAGCCTGTATACTGATGCGAAATTTCCCTTAATGTTTTTAAAGTTTTGGGGCCTCCATCACCGCCTTCATAGTAGTGGTGGATAATCCCAGCCATACTCTCGCTTATTGTAATGCGCGCTGCCACTGGTTTGACATTTTTGTATTCTTCCTGCAACTTAGTCAACAGAGCTCCCTCATGGAGTCCCGTATCCAGTTTAAACTCCCTTCTCTTTGGATTTGTCGTGGTGTTACTTATTGCCCCATTGCTTTGTTTTTCTTTTGAAACAGTCGTTTCTACCTGCTTTGGTTTTACTGGTGCTTTAAATCCGCTGAACGGCGATGCCGTAACTTGTTTTGTTGTTACAGTGCCCTGACTAGCAATGTCCACTTTAGCGCCCTGCTTTGATGAGTTTTTCTCAAATTTTGCCTTCAAAGCCGCTAATTGGTCCACCATGTTCATAGAAGTTATCGACTCAAAATCACTGTCGTCTTCATCTGCACCGTAAATATCGTGTGCTTCCTCCTCGTCATCGTAATCCCAAACGTCCCGACACGCGCCGCTTTGTTGACCTACATACGTCTCTTGCGCGTCATCGCGATGACCCACATAGGACTCCTCGCCTCCATCTTGGCTATCTCTCCATGACTTTTCCTCCTCTCTCAGCCGCACTAATTCCTCTTTTTCCCTCTTTGATTCGTCTCTCATCTCTAACATTTCTTGGTAGATCTTTTTAAATTCATCCATCTCCGAAGCTTGAGCACCGCACTGCGTTTGGCTTGTCTGACCTACATCCGTCACTTTCCCGCGCGATTTTGGCTTCACCTCGCCCGCAGCCATTTTCTTCCTTTTTGCTTTTGTACGCGCTTCCACCGCCTCAGAATCATTCTCACTCAACCCTCGAGTGCTTAACAATTGGGGTGTGGGTTCATCCGTAGACATCATACGTGCCATTAACTTCGTCACACCACCAGACTTGTGCTTCAATATAGCGACCACACCGCTTACTCGCCACGGTTAGATTGGGATTTCGTGTTCGGCCGAGTGTGTGCTCAGGGCACGCACACTCGCAGTCAGTACGATCTGTAACGACAGAGTTAGAATCGTATAAGTTCACAGAGAACTTTCAGCAAGTCAAAGCATGCACAGTCTGTCAACTTTATACCAATATTTGTAATAATAATCTGTTCAATTTATCAACAACTTACCTTTTTAATGTTCCTCCTCAACTCGCTGTTGCTTCCTCCGCTGCCGAGTTGCGTGCTGAGGCTACTTCCGGACATGCGCGAGCTTGTCCTCTCCCCGGATACTTAACTTCCGGTATTCGGAAGATGAAGTAAGAATTGCAGTCGTTAGGAGTAAACAAATATCAGAAATGTACAGAAAACAATAATGACCCAGAAAAATTTAATCCCATCAGCACTTAACCCCTATGAACATAATAAGCAGAAAAAGAGGGTGGGCGAGTGGGTGAAGTTACCCGAGCAAGAGTCAAGCGACAAGTGAGAAAGGGGCGGGGGAGGGATCACGTGCTGTCGGTACATTCTTTGCCTCGTGCGCGAATTAACCATGTTGCCTATCCAACATAGGTAATGTTTATACTGGTATATATAACCCATTTTATGCCAACCTACCAGGACTGAGATTAGACATAATGAGTGGTACCGTGGATTTATGACAGTAGTGAGTGACACCATGTGATTTGTGCAATGTCTTGCATATTTTCTATTTAAGCCTATTAGTATTAGTACCATTACCTCGCCGTGAATATGCCCTATGCTGCCGACACGGCGTAAAGCAACCACCAATCAAAGAAAAAACAACCACCAATCAATCAATCTAAACCTAAAAGTAACAGTTCTAATTGATTGAATTGAAATTGTTCACAACAGTTACGTGAATTTCTAGCCAGTGGACAAAATATTGTTTCTCCTCACTGAACTATCTACACGGACTATGTCTGACTATTCATAACCACATTTAGCTAAGATATAATAAATAGCCAGTTGCAGCCTTCTTGGGAGTTGGATAGCCTTTCCATATGCAATTCAGAGACAAGCAAATGTGACAAGAGACCAGCTGGGTTTGAAAGCGCATTCATTGGGGGAGTTGAGTCAAAAGCCGTATTCACACGGCCAAAATGTGAAGCGAATTAGACAAATCGAATCAGGTGAGTCAAATTAGCGGCCCGTTCACACGGGCAGTACTTGGGCCGGAAATCGAAATCTGCGCATGAGCAAGTCGATACTAACCAGCGCCAGTTTGGGTTTGTCGATGTCAGCACTAGAGAATGTGGGTTCGACCTAGATATGTATGGACTGAACCGTATTGGTTTGGAACGGTCAAAACTTCTGCTGGGCAGTGAAACCCTACAAATAAATGATGAAAAAAATATCTGTGCATAGATAGCGGTTTCATTAATTAAATTATATAATATGCGCTTTTGATCGACCGGAAAGTCAACAAACTAAGATCTCGACTGCGCATGCGCGCTATGTCCTTAATCCGCATCAAATAAGTCAGATGCGTTCACACGGGCGATATAAGTCGAATCATATAATTCGCTTCATATAAACCACCTACAGAGGTGGTATAGATGAGGCGAACTAGTTGATTCGAATCAGCCCTAAACCGACTCAGATGCGCGTTCACACGCCAAATCTGAGCCGAACTAGGCAAGTCGATTCATATGATTCGAATTAACTGCCCCGTGTGAACAGGGCTAAAGACCCTATCAATTATACTCACATTAATAGGGTCTTTGTAGTATAGACTAGCAAAATGCTGGACAAAAACGGTTTATGTTTCGATTACTTTACTAAGTCTAACATTAAAGATAGTTACTCCCAGAGCCCTGTTCCCCTGAATTAGTTAGATATGAATCTTTACAGATAAGAGTATGGCCGTAGCGGTATTGTGCGGAGCAACTCAGCAAGGGAACCGAGGATTCACCTTACAAAACACATTTAACCTGTTCGTCCTCTTTGAACCTCCTTAAGCATGCACTAACCTTGTACAGTGTTAGTTATAAATAGCGCCGGATTCCTGGATTATGGGGAATCGATTACGTGGAGCAAGGCTAGAAATTAATCAACTTAAGTTGATTGACAACAAATAACTAATAAATCAGCTGATATGGACTCATCCTCTGCAGTGCCAGTGCAAATTAGATTGATACATCCTGTCCCATTGTTTACAAACTAACAAAGTCATGATTGTAACCTATTTTGTGTCAGTTATGAGGAGACCGATTCAATCGAACATGGGGCGGACTATCTTTACAATGGGTAGTGGCATTGCTAATTTAAATGATAGATAATTGATTTGTAGAAAGAAAAAACAACCTTACAACAGCTACTCCACTTGGCCGGTAGTCACAGTTTACTTTGCACCAGGTTTACAACCATACTGCATTCAATGACGTTGCAAATTACACTGCGTTCAGCTAACGTTGACGTCCAAACACCTGCGTTGGGGGTTAACTGTCACGATCTAGAAGCCAGGGTAGTGTGGTCAAAATGATTTCTAGCCTTCTTCACAGATGGCGCCACAGCCGCGGTCTCAAAGTACAGCTCGTCCAACGCCCCAGGTGGACCTGTTCTGGATTTTCGTTCACACGGTTACCTAATTTCTAACAAGTGATAGTCTTATTTGATCTGTTCCTGTAAAGATTCGTTTGATTATGATGCATTTGAAATAAGTTACAACGCGTAGGATGACACGAATGTTAAATTCTGAATATGTCAATATGCTATTTTAGTGTGTACATGTCATGTAGTGATGTGATGTGCTGTAAACGGCTCACTCAGCCTGTACTGTGTAATCAAAATGATCAAACCCACCACTTGGTGCGCTGGCTGTTCTCTTGGTTAAACAGGTGCTATATTATATGTATACATGAATGTGAAAGAGGTGTGATGATGGCGATGCTGATGATGATGCTGATGATGATGTGTATTTGTTCATGACAATTTCATATTGATGTGTATTCATACATTCCTATCTCATGTATAATATAATTGTATGTGTTTACATATGAAACACCAACCAGCAGCTGGGCTGATCAAACCCACCACAAGGTGGCACTGCGAAATTTACATTACCACGGGAGAGATAGGGAGTGAACCGTCTTAGTATTATAGGGTCTTTGACTATAGTCTATAGTATAGTCTATAGATTGGCCCCGTACTGCCCGAGTACTAGTAAGCTGAGTATCTAAAGCCGTGGATACAGTGGTCACATACAGCGTTAGGCCGACTTAGATGAGGCGAACTAGCGACGCATTCACACATACAGAGTTTTCAAAGTGTGTCGCGTTCAGACACGCGCGTTAAACTGGCTCAGATTGATGTTTGTTTGTTTGTTTGTTGTTGTCTTACATCCTAGCAACATCAGCTTACATCCTAGCAACATCAGGATGGGTATCCACACACACATACATCCATATGTACATACATACAAACATACCTAAAGAAGAGATGGGAAGAGTAGGACGGTCCAAACATGTGCTCCAGCCACTATCAGAAGCAACTGCCTGTTAGGTTTCAATTCTGGGGTTGTTTGTAACCTTACGATGGTTACTGGTTGCAGAACTGCAACATTAATAGAGAGGCTCCGATAAATCGGCCCAATCTTTGGTTGAAGATTTAACTTCAGTAGGGAGTGTTGTACAAGCTGGGACATCTTTACAACGTTGTAACGGTGAGGCATTGGGGCGGCAGCGAATCTCTTCGGTCTGGCAGGAGTTGAGCGGTAGATGTAGTTGAGCACTTGTAACCAGTCAGCAGCAAGGGATTCGAGGAAGGGCGGGTAAAGATGGGTGCAGCGGTGGTTCCAGCAATGAGGACAAGACAGAGAAATCGTAACGGTGAAGGGCCCCACCCAAGAACACAACTACCCCGGTCAGGGGAAGAAGTATGCCTGGGAGAAATCGAAAGGGCAGAGTCTAGGAAAGAGAAATGAGAGTTGAGTCAAAGGACCGTGTCTATTCGCTCTATGGTGACCAACCAGCGAGCCATAGACACGGACAGAGTAACAGTAGAAAGTGAAATGCCGCCGGGCTCCCCCTCCTGGAACTCTTTTCAGACATATCAAGGAGGAGCAAGGCCGGCAGAGAGGTGATAGAGAGAGAGGTGTGGACAGAGTGCGGGCCGGATAGCAAGTACCTGTTAGGTTGTTATTGGGGGGGTTTGTGACCTAGCGGTCACTGGCTGCAGAACTGCAGCATTAGTAAACGGCGCTGTTAAAACTGCCCGTTTTTGGCGTGTTTTTTGGGGGGGGGGGGGGGGGGGGGGGGGGGGGCTTTCCTTCTCGCTTCATCCAACTTCAGGGGTGGTAGGAGGGGGGCATGGTGCTCTTCGCGGTGTCTTGTGCTGTGGTGGTGTGGTGCGGCGGTGGCCCGATAGGTGGCAATACATTCTTGGGCCCACGGTCCTGTACCTCGACTGGAGATCAAAGCGGGATCCGGAGTCATTAGCAGCAGGGCCATGGGTGGCGCGTTGGTCTTCCAGGCCCCCGTCGCAGGGTGGGTGGTCCAGTGCCAGCAGCTCTTGGACCGAGGTGAGGTGGGTGGGTGTGGCTGTATCCGCGGTCCCAGCACCCACTCCTTCGGTGATCGAAGCGGGAACCGACGTTGTAGGCGCGGGGGTCGAGGCTGTCACACCCAGTGTGTTCGAGACTGCGCAGGGCTCCCGGTGTAGGTGCTGTGTCCGGTCGGACCTCACGGGGCTCCCTGGCTGGGACCTCACGGGGCTTCCTTGAGGATCTCCATGCGATCGGCCTTCGTGGTGACCTGCCAAATTTTATCAAGAATTTTCTGGCGCTCAGGCATTTTCGCGTCCGCGTCAAGACTACATATTCTAGTCTGCACTCGCAGGAATTGGGAGTACCCCAAGGCAGCATACTGGCAGTGACTCTTTTTGGAGTCAAGGTCAACGGTATTGCTGCCGCTGTTAAAAGGGGGGTCTCCTGTAGTCTTTTCGTGGACGATTTTGTTTTGTATTATAGAGGTACTGGTATGAATGTCATTGAGAGACAGCTTCAATTGTGTATAAATGGGATTCACCGATGGTCAGTTCTGAATGGATTCAGATTTTCCAAGGCCAAGACAGTCTGCATGCACTTCTGCCAGTTGCGCAGAGTGCATGCAGAGCCAGAGCTGACCCTCGATGGGGATCCCATAAAAGTTGTCAAAGAAACCAAATTTTTGGGTCTCACTTTTGACACGAGGCTGTCTTTCGTGCCTCATATCAAGTACCTCAAAACGCGATGCCTGAAAGCGCTAGACGTTCTGAGGGTGTTGTCCAGTTCAGAGTGGGGAGCGGACAGAGATGTTCTGCTCGCTGTGTACCGAACCCTAGTTCGGTCATGGCTAGACTACGGCAGCATAGTATACGGCTCCGCAAGGAAGTCGTATATTGGGCTGCTGGACACGGTGCATCATCAGGGGCTGCGTCTGGCCATTGGCGCCTTTCGCACCTCTCCAGTTCAGAGCCTATACGTCGAAGCCAACGAACCATCACTTGACACTAGGAGAACCAAACTGGCCATGCAATATGTTGTCAAATTAAAAACAAAGGCATTAAATCCTGCGTACAGTTGTGTT
This sequence comes from Branchipolynoe longqiensis, assembly GCA_030323885.1. Lineage (NCBI taxonomy): Eukaryota > Metazoa > Annelida > Polychaeta > Phyllodocida > Polynoidae > Branchipolynoe > Branchipolynoe longqiensis. The sequence continues at coordinate 34,349,195 of CM059188.1, forward strand.
TTTGAGACACACAACGACTCCAAGTATGAAGCCAAGCCAAATTTCATTCGGCCCCTGGGGCTCCGGATGAAACCTCATTTGGAGGCTTTGTACTTCGATCTGGATGTATTACAGGATACCCAGGTCCCAGAACATCCCCCGTGGTCGTTGAGGAAGCCATCGGTTATCCTCCGACTCACGGAACTGAGGAAGTCTGGGACACATCCACTTGAGTATCAACGACTGTACGCAGAGATTCAAGGCCAGTTTGAAGACCACTTCTCCATGTTTACCGATGGTTCCAAAGACCTAAGCCGGGCAGCTGCTGCTGGAGTTTGCCAGGGCAAGAAATTTGGCGTTCGCATGCCCGATCAGAGCTCGATTTTTACGGCGGAAGCCCGAGCACTCCTTCTCGCATTGGAAGTCATTGAACTATCCAACCACACTAAATATGTAATATACAGCGATTCGTTTTCCTGCCTGCAAGCTATTGCTGGGCTAAAAACGGACCACCCTTTCGTGGCAAAGGTCATTTACAAAATGAACCACCTAGCAACAGATGGATATGACATTCACTTGTGTTGGGTGCCTGGCCATGCCGGCATCCAGGGAAACGAACGAGCTGATCGGGCCGCGAAGGAGGCTCTGAACTATGATGTTGAGCCGTGTCTGATACCCCACTCTGATCTGAAACCACTAATAGCCACCCACATCAAATCCAAATGGCAACATGAGTGGAATGAAAACATTAATAAACTTAAAGAAATTGAACCATATGTGGGAAAACCACCACATTCTCATGTGGGGGGTCGGCGGGACCAAGTGGTCCTTAGCCGATGCCGTATTGGCCACTCGTGGCTAACACATGTTTTCCTGCTCAAGGGGGACCCTCCCCCTGAATGTATTGGATGTCAGTCCCCACTGACAGTCAAGCACATTTTATTAAACTGTGTTGATTTTATGGCACTGCGCCAACAATTTTACACTGCAAACAGCATGCATGACCTTTTTACCAAAGTTAAACAAGAAGACATTTTAGCTTTTTTGAGGGCAGCTGGTCTGTACCGCCTCATATAATTCATATAATTCATTAAAACAATTTTTATTAATTAATTCTCATCTATTGTATTTAATTATATAATTTTGTGCTTTTAAAAATTAATAAGTGTCTATTGACACCTAACTGATTGTATGCTTTTACATTATATGTAAAGGCGATGGTTGAATAAAAAACAAACAATTCTCGCCGTGAATATGGCCTATGCTGCCGACACGGCGTAAAGAAACCACCAATAAATCATCAATCAATCACGGGGCTCCCTGCCGGGGGACCTCACGGGGCTCCCTGACTGGGAGACCTCATGGAGCTCCCCGACCGGGACCTCACCTGTTAGGTTTTGATTCTGGGGTTGTTTGTAACCTTACGATGGTTACTGGTTGCAGAACTGCAACATTAATAGAGAGGCTCTGATAAATCGGCCCAATCTTTGGTTGAAGACTTAACTTCAGTGGGGAGTGTTGTAGAAGCCGGGGACATCTTTACAACGTTGTAACGACGAGGCGTTGGGGCGGCAGCGAATCTCTTCGGTCCGGCGGTAGTTGAGCTGTAGATGTAGTTGAGCACTTGAATCCGGTCAGCAGCAAGGGGTTCGAGAAAGGCAGGCAAAGATGGGAGCAGCGGTGGTTCCAGCAACAAGGACAAGTCAGAGAAATTGTAACGGTGAAGGGCCCCACCCAAGAACACAACTACCCTGGTCAGGGGAAGAAGTATGCCTGGGAGAATTCGAAAGGGCAGAGTCAAGGAAAGAGAATTGAGGAGAGTTGAGTCAAAGAACCGTGTATATTTGCTCTATGGTGACCGGCCAGCGAGCCATAGACACTGACAGAGTAAGAGTAGAAAGTGAAATGCCGGTGGGCTGCCCCTCCTGGAACTCTTTTCAGACATATCAATTCACACGCCACACATACATCCACATGTATATGGGTCATTCTTTAAAACTGGGCACAAAGATGTGACATGGAAACCAAAAGTTAAAACCTTCCAAATAATAGCTATGATGGTGTGCATGTTGTGCATATGTCAGAGTTGAAAAAAATGAATTTCACTTTTTGAATGGTGCAGAGTGATTTATACAAATTGAGCAATACATTAATACCACTCGTCTAACATGAAAATCAAAGACACATCCAGAACCTCATTTTAACGTATACAACATAGTCAAACAAAATTATGACTTACAAGAAAAAATTGAAAAATAAGTTGAAAAAAAGTTTGGCTACATGCATGGTGTAAATGTGTAAATTTTCACTTTTTCACATTAGCACAAAACCATATAAGTAAACTTTCAATTTCTTTCTTGGGATAGCTTCAATAAATGTACTATTGCTAATATACTTAATACACAGCGAATACATTAATTATTTGACTTGCAATCAATGAAAGAAGGAACAAATTATCAACGTCGTAATGTGGAAACCAAATATGTGGTGCCCAGTTTTAAAGAATCACCCATATCAATCAATTGGGGTGTTTGTAACCTTACGACTGTTACCGGTTGCAGAACTGCAACATTGGTAGAGAGGCTCCGATAAATTGGCCCAATCTGTGGTTGAAGACTTGTCTTCGTAGAGGGAGTGTTGTGAAAGCTGGGGACATCTCTCACAACGTAGTGACGGCGGGGCGGTAGCGAATCAATCGTTCCGGTGTGTAGTTGAGCTGTAGGTGTGTGTAGTGTAGCACTTTAATCCGGTCAGCAGCAGGGGTTTGAGGAAGGTGGGCAAAGGTGGGAGCAGCGGTCGTTCCAGCAACAAGAACCAGACAGAGAAATCGTAATAGGTGAAGGGCCCCACCCAAGAACACAACAACCCTGGTCAGGGGAAGAAGTGTGCCTGGGAGAAATCGAAATGGGCAGAATCTAGGAAAGAGAAATGAGGAGAGTTGAGTCAAAGGACCGTGTCTATTTGCCCTACGGTGACCATCCACCGAGCCATAGACACGGACAGAGTAAGAGTAGAAAGTGAAAATACCGGCAGGCTCCCGCTCCTGGAACTCTTTTTAGACATATCAAGGAGGAGCCGGGCCGGCAGAGAGGTGATAGAGAGAGGTGTGGACGAGGTGCGGTCCGGATAGCAAGTGCGAATCACCCATATCCATACTAACAATATACCTAAAGAAGAGATGGGAAAAGTAGGACGGTCCAAACATGTGCTCCAACCACTAGTGAAAAGAACTACCTGTTAGGAAGCAACCTTGATCCATGTGCTTAAGCCACCTCAACTAAACTGCTTGTGTCTACACAAGCAAGATAGGCCGACTCAGGCTAGTTTGCCTCATTTAAACTACCTCGCGACGCAGTTTACTTGAGGCGAAGTAGTTGAGTCGACTCAGCCCTAATTCGCCTCAGCGTCACGGTCACACGCCCAATGTGAGTCGACTTAGATGAGGCAAATTAGTTGAGGAGACTTAAGGCCCGTGTGTGACCACGGCTTAAGTCACTATAGAGGGGGTGTAATGACATCACGAGACAACTTTCGGTGGCCATCATCATCATCATCATCATCATCATGCTGTCGGTCGCGATGCGACGAAGACAGCTTTCATTACTTGACTGCCACTCTCCTGTGCGGTTGTACGTTTCATGAAAGCTGTCTGCAAAAGTGTTGAAGTGCTGCTGGCTTTTGCAAGTTACCAGCGGCACTCTCTCGGGGAGCAAATAGAGGTTTCACACCGGCAAGAACATGTCCAGACAGGCGCAAAACTATTTGTCCCTGCAGTGGCTGGTTGGGAGATGTTGGTAGTTCCATACATCAACTGCCCTTGATGCTGCCACAGTGACATGGTTTTCTGTTCAGGGTTTGCTCCCTTAGCCTTCGGTTCTGTCAAGAACCTGTACCACATGGCAGTGCTTTACAACTCTGCAGGGCAGGGATATCAAACTCCCTGAGGTATTGTAATACCTGCATACCAGATACATATAGACATACATATAAATATATATATATATACATAATATAGTGGTTGTATGTGTACTGCAGGTAGTGCAGGGAAGGAGTCACTACACAGAATTACAATAATTTACCTCACAAAGCATCCTCTATTTACACACATTACACGCATTATACATGTTACACGGTGGCCATATTGGATGATATACAAAAGCTTGCAACTGCCCACACTGTGGTTATTTACTGATTTGTTGGTTTATTTGTCACTGTTTTGAGCAGTTTGGCCTCAGAAGGTGTTGATGAAGTGCTGTAAAAAAAGTGTAAGTAAACACATTGGAAGTAAACTCCCCAGAACATCCCATAACACAAGAAAACTCTGTTTTACTGGATCTGCATGCATTCACAACATGGCTAGGGAGGGTGCTCATAATCCAAGATGGTAGCCCGCTGACCGCTGACTGCTAAGTAATGACCACATGCACTCCCTCTATAGAGTAGGCCTATAGTGTTAAACCTAATGTAAAAGATTTATCCCATAAACTGAGTAGGAATGCCAAGCTAAGACCATCAACAGTGAGACACATTTTCTCAAACTTTTACTATTTTAGAGAGGGTTGTAATTCACATCTGAACAGAGTCGGAGTTGAATCTTTTATTTATGTTCAGCCTAGATCAAAGATCCCCCCTCCCCTGTACTTGCAGTAGGGTTGAATGAGAGCGTAGTTGTCGTGGTTGTAAGTTTGGGTCACCATACTCAGAATTTAAGGGGGTTCCAGAACAAAGGAAACAAACAAGTAGTGCCAGAGTTAGCTCTCCAGTTCTCAATCTAATGTAAGCTTACATGCTGATACATAACAGTAGTTATGTGGGAATACGGGTTATTCCCACATATGACACTCAACGACGGTAAGTTCTGTAGGTGAATCTTGTATCACGGAAATTCAAAATGCATTTAGATGTGTGTGGTGTCAGGTCAGGTGAGGTGTATTGGAGGTCAGCCATAAAGTAAACTACACATATTTTTCACCCAGGCACTTCGTTACTCATGTAACCCTGTTCCTGTGACAGGGCTGCTGAATAACCCATTAGAAAAAAAGGTTTGTTATGCTAGGTTATGGGAATAACCACATGATTTAGTAATCTAAAATATTAAATATATAGTTCAAATGCTTATTTATAATACCCCACTATCTTTTAGTGCAGCATTGTTTAAATCGTGTAGATGATTAAAATGTCAAATTGAGAGCGTTCAGTGGAGGCTATCTTGTCTTTTTTTTATTTTCCCCCCTTTCACCAACTCTGATTATAATTGTGTATTTGTGTGATTCTTTTCAGTATATTTAGGTCTGTAACAATGGGCTTTACGCTACAATGCCTTCTAGGGGCGATGACCCTTAGCATGGTCTCCATCGCCTGTTGCCAAGGGGTGACGTGGCCAAATCCCCCAAAGTGGACGGCTAAAGCTGAGATGGGTAAGAAATTACATACAATTATAATTGAACATAGCTATGATATCTGACTGAATTAGCTAAATGTTCGGGATGGCTACTTACCTGATGGACAGGAGATTGTACAGATGATCCGGTGCTTTACCAATGATAACTCGATTATACATTTGTTCTGATACTTTACCATTGAAAGCTTTATATGTAATTATAATGTTGAACTCAATGTACTGTTTTACTGGAAAACAATGTTATTTCTGAACAACTGGTGTAACATGACAATATTTTCGAGTATTTGTTATTATGCAAGAGTCAAACGGCAGCACTATTTTGAACTTACAGGGGTGATTGATATATTCAGATATGCAACAAAAACAGGGAGTTACAATAGTCCTTGTGTAATTTAACGAAGGCGTGAACCACTGTATTAACTTACAGGGGCGATTGATATATTCAGATATGCAACAAAAACAGGGAGTTACAATAGTCCTTGTGTAATTTAATGAAGGCATGAACCACTGTATTAAGTTCTTCTGACTGGAATAGTTTTAGGTTTTGATGGTTCTTGAGATGGTACTAGAGAAGTCCCAACACACAGATATCATATGATCATTTATACTAATACACATGTATACTTATACAAAAGAACACCTAGATTCCACTAGAAGTAATCCACAATCCAGCTATGTGTTTAAAAAGAATTGAGATAAGGTTTGATTGATTTTGTGTTATCCATTACCGAATATCAGCAATGCAATGTTCCAAATTATAGAATGATGAACAAAAATGTAATTAATATCCCAGATCCAGTGACACACATCTGGGTGTCATCAACATAAACCTGGTATTCAATTCCATGCCACAACACAATGATATTGAGTAATCATATGCGTACATTCAAAATATAAGAGGGCCAACAACTGAAGCCTGTGAGATACCATACCTGAAAATGTTCGTCATAAAACGGTGAACATTATGCTTGTTTTCACTTAAAATATCTGCAGTTAGCCATTAAAAATTAAACTTACTTAAAACTAAAGTATAATTGCTTATAATGATCAATCTAATATATTTATCTATTAAAACACTTTGTTTTTAAGAAAAAAGGGCCGAAAGTCAAAATCATCGGACCATGCTACTATGCTAATATATATAACCATTCAAGGTTCCCTCCAAATTGTTACATTAACACTAACCCCCGACTTCCTTCACAGCTCGCTACCTGACCCACTACGCTGACTGGGGAATCCTGTCGGCCATTTCACCTGAGTTTGGCCACCAGCCATTTGGCACTCTGCAGAGCTTCTCTGATGGGACGCTGGGAAACAGCACGGGTACACTTTACTTCTACATCTCCAAGCTCTCCGACACTGCCAAGGTATGGAATGCATGCTTTTATCATCTATAGAAATAAAAGCGAATGTGTGTGTTTATTTGTCTGTGTGTTGGCAAAAGGACCCTGCTGCCTAATTACAATGATCTCAATTTGACTGTGATAATTATATTTGATAGCTTTTATTGTTTATTCCAATAAATTGTTTACTTATTAAAATTAGTTTAAAAATAATTCGTCCTAGCCCTTCTATATAAGTAAAAGCGAATCTGTGTGGGCTTGTCTGGGTTTTCTCTATTAAAAAAATCACACTAAAAAACCCTGCTTTTGAATAATAAAAGGGCTTTAATTACATCAATGGGATCAATCCCCGGCCGAGTTAAACTAACGACCAAACACAATTCAAAGTTATCGCTGTTTTGTACTTGGGACTCAGTTTTATTGTTAGTTGGCTCGGGTGTCGGGATAATGACAGGGCAAGGACTGGTTCGCTCAGTATCAGGATAATGTGAGTGGGATATCAGGTCATGGTGCCAGTGGCCTGGTCTCGCTGTGAAGAAACATAAAGTTACCATGAATGTGCACTGTCCTAAACGATACCCAGTCTGAAATCACCTTAGATGTTGCTAGAACGTAAACCCCAAACAAAGAAACTGTTGTCCCCCCACAGAACATCCAGTACAACAATACAGTGTCGTTCAGCGTGAGTCAAGCCATGAGCGACTATTGTCACCTTCACAATCTTGACCCGGAAGAACCACTCTGCTCTAGGGTCACGGTCACAGGCCACGTAAGGACAATTATTCAGATTTTATGATTATGTAATAAGTTGATTTCATGTCTCTAGAATGTATAGCAATTATTTAGATGTTTGTGATTATGTAATAAGTTGATTTTAGAATGTCTTTTGAATTTAAATTTATTTTATGACTAGTTAATCCAAATGTGGGCCTCCCAAAGCTATTGTTAATGATGTGTTAAATGGCAACTGTAGTAACTTCCTAGTTTGCTTTAATATATTAAAATGTTTAAAAACCATTGACACTTCATTTTGTACGGTATAGGAATTTGTTTAATTTAAATCGTTAGTTATTTATTTTGCATCCATTTGATTTAAATATAAAAACTACTCGTATGAATTTTGTTTGAAGCCTATTATCCTGATATTGCATTGTTTCGTTCTTTCATTTTCTTAGAATATGATTTTATCATTGATTTTACTATATATGTGATAACACATTTTTCAATTGATTGTAAGCTATTTAAATCAGTCATTTGCCACGCATTTCATAGTGGATTTAAGAATTACATTCTGTGTGAAAAGGATGGTATAATAATAATACTACAAAATACACTTATCTCCCCTTGAATATATCCTTTGAAGCCAACATAGCATTTAACCACCAATCCATTATTTCATTTTTATTGTTTAAAATTAAACAAGTAAATTGATTGAAGCTTTTTTGGCCGCTTTAAAAAATATTTTTTGATGATGTAATGTCTCACCTGTTGCCCAACCTTTTACCTAGATGGTGCCGGTTGTTGGGAAGGAGCAGCTGGTTGCCAAGGTAGCACTGTTTGTCCGTCACCCGGCCATGAGAGGCTGGCCTTCCGGGCACAGTAAGTCTTCTTCTTCTTCGCCCGTTGAGGTGTCAGCGCCCACCCACACAAACACCTCCTCAGCCATGTCATAGATGAACGTGTCGCCTACCGCCCAACTTTGGGCATAGGCCACGAACAAGGGCTCTCCAGTTTTCCTGTTCCTGGGCATTGAGTTTCTTGTTCGTGATTCTGTAACATTGTTCTTTTTTTCAGGGGTGGGATTGTTGGCCCCACGCCCAACCCCTAACCTGGAGGACTAGTTGCTGCTCTTAGTCTGTCCTCTACCAGGAGTCCTGCCCGGCTTGGTTAAACCTGCCAGGGGGCTAGTCCCCACCGGTATAGCTCTCATGATCACGGCGGCACACAAGCCTCCCCACCACGACAAGGTAGCAACACATTGGGGGGGGGGGGGGGGCACAGTAAGTATTCACATTCTATTACCACATGTCAGCAGTCTGTCTGTGTGTGTGTAGGGGGGGGGGGATCAAAATGGGAAATATTGGGCCTAGAGCAGGATTCGAACCCACACCTCTTGCTATTCCGGGGCTAGCGTGCTAACCATTACACTACCAACAGTCCCTGATGCAATTACATTGTCCATGCTTACATGTCTATGTGGCTCCTTGCCTAAGAGGTCAGTAGTCTACTACACTACTAATTTAAGGATGAATGCGCGCTAATTCTAGAGCCAATATAATTAATTCCATATGTCTTTATTAATAGTCAATACATAAAATAGCCAGGTGTTTGGAAATAGTAGGTTGCCTAATAGCTATAAATGACGGTTCGACACAATTTCAAGTCAAGTGGTCAAAACCGGTAGAGCTAGTGATTGACAGGTCAGTCACCATAGCAACTGTCCCCTGTGTTTATGAATAAAATTTAAGAAAAACCTTGTTCCTGATTTCAGGTTGGAAATTCTACAAGATCGCACTGACTGGCGTGTACCTGTTGGACTACTACGGTGGTTGCACACACGTTTCAATAAGAGACTACTACAAAGCGAGGCCCAATTTCTCCGGCTTGCAATTTGAGAACTCCGTCCTCTCGAAGCATTAATTAAGCACGCCCTACGCGAATCTTTAAAGGCTATCTAACAGGTTTTTAAAAGTAAAGAAGGCCAAAAAGATAGCTACACAACAACCCAAAGTAATAAAACAAGGGGAACCATGAGACTATTACTGCCTAGCGGCGAAAACAAGTTATTAGACTTAACCGTTATGGGCAGCATAAATACACCACCACCAAAAAAAAAGAAGAAAAAAGATGTCTGCGCGCCAGCTGCTTTTGGGTCGAATTATCTTCCATATACCGCATAAGAAATATGGGTATCGATAACATTAGGTCACACTATGCTTCACTTAGATTTTGCTTTATATGGACCAGGCTTGGCAAGAATGCTTCAAAATGATGGAGTAACGCTTAATTAACATAATTAATGATATCATTAAAGAAATATGCATAGATCATGGCAGTGTGATATATTTTCACGCTTCTCTTTATGATACATTTTCATGGTTCTCCTTTAGTTTACATTCTCTGAATGTAAAAGGTGCGGGGGTTATTGTGAATAGTATCATGTGATTTTTTTTTTATAACAACGAAGTGGTAATTTAAAATATTTCGAATGAGAAACTTCAGACGGGATGGTCGAATAAATAGAGCGTCCTCTTCCCATGTGCAGGTCGTAGGATTCGAACTCATGGGGTTCTAACCCTGGCCGAGTCAAACTAATGACATAAAAATTGATGCTTGTCACTACCTAGCATGACACTTGGCATTACTAGGATAGTGCAAGGAGTAGTGGAATGAGGAAGACCAATTATCCGCGATTGAAATTTCCCCATCTTAATCAACGAATGTAATTTGTTTTTTAACCCAAAACAACTGATGCTAGCAAAATGCCTAGACAAGATACTGTATAAAATGTTGCTATTTATTACTATTAGCTTATGTCATATTTTGTATTGAAAGGCGGTGTCTACACAGCATGGAGATACGTAAATTGACGCGCAATAATAAAATGTGATTACCAGCTAAAGACGCCTCTTAAATTTCAATAAGAGTAAAATTTAATTATTGTAATATTCTTTTTGTTTGGATTTCACGTCCTAGGTACATATCAAAATCAGGTCATTACCGTGGTATTAACATTCGATCGCCAGTGATTGTGGTATATTTATTTAAATAATGTGTAAGTACAACACTTTGGTCAGTTTACATTTGAAAATGTTACTTTGGTCTTAATTGTTTTTAAAAGAAAAAGTGTTGTACGTGGTGAATTGTCTCTAACCTGGTGGTTGTCTCCGATGGTACAGACCCCCTCCTCCCACCACAGCCATGAGTTATATTTACAGATGTCTGTATCAAGGTTGACAGGGTGGCTACAGGAATGAGGTACTCTGTTTTTTTTTTTTTTAAATGGTTAAAATGTTTATTCAGCTAAACAAACAACACATTCAGTCCAGTGGGACACAAATATAGTTTAGCTACATAATGGTAGGGTATTTGTATGCCAGTTACAGATCCTCTAATCGTTAGTTTGGGATGGATGGGGGTACTCAGTTTAGCAAGTGATTATGATCGATACATTGGTTTGGTTAGTAGTGCAGGGACAGTGTGGGTGTTGCAGGAGGGTGTAGCGGTATCGTGGTGAATGGTTATGTGTAGTTGGCTGTGAGTGGGATGGTGGCGACCCTCGTGGTCTAAGTGAGGAGGATGGGTGGTTGGGGAGATGGCTTCTGGTTAGGGTAAGATGGTGCTCAATTGAAGTTGAAACATTACTTCCCTCACTAATATTCGGACATGGCATGCTAGTGTTTCTAACACTATAAAGATCACTGTAATCATGAGTTCCTCTTTTTATTTTTTTAAGCCAAGCTGTTAGTGTCTCTCTATTACAAGAATTTCAAGATTTTTTTGGGTGTAATTAATATCTCATTTCTTAAATTATAGTTCATGTATTTATCCTAATGATGGTCATAAAAGCTTTTCGATGTATGATATAGGAAATTCACAAAACCGATTATACGGTTGAATCATTAATTCAATCAAATTAAATCCTTAAATAAAAAGCTGCTTGAATAAAATCTCACGAATTTTTCAAAAGTGTTTGAATTATTACTAAAAAACAATGAACATGGAAATATCAATCAACCTTCGATGGCACACAGACCGATTTAAGAATTTAAAATTAGGAAAAGATGTTTGGTTGGGGGTTCATGTCCCAGCAACATATATGACCATATCAGGGCGTTTTGTAAGATACTATGTTTTTTTATACAAATTAGACATACTATGCTATGAATTATTATATTCGATATAATAAACGTTATTAAATGTAAAAGAATGCTAACATATAACCTGCACATGGTAACGTTTCGAACATCAACAGCCGACGTCTCAATAAGAAAACATTCGCAGCATGGAGTATGTTTAATACAAGTCATCCAGGATTCAGCACGCCACAAATCAGGCTCCTGGTACCGCTAGTCTGGTGGAAATACATGCCATCAATCCAAAATATCCTTGCGGTGTACATGGGGCATGACTGGACGTAGTAGCCGAATCGATAGAGCGCAGGATTCCAATTTAGTCGCGTTATCCTGATACCGAGTTGACCAGTCCTTGCCCGTTCCTAGTAATGCTGAGCAATTTAACTCCTGACCTTCCGCACTGGAAGCTTGCACTGTACCGATTCGGCCACCATGTCCGGTGATCAGTCACAATAGGGTGAAATTCATCTCCAAGCTGACAATTATTATTATCCTTTCACATGTCAAAATACTCAGTAATAGCAACAGAGTCCTATACTACGTGAGTAGTATTCTAAATAAACAAATGTATGACATAAATCATATCAAATTTGGTTATTAGCAAGCACAAGTAATAGGAGAAAGCCAAGTTTTAAAGTTGCATAGTCCGATGGTTTTGAGTTTCTGACATTTTTCTGAGATAAGTATATTAAATTGATCATTATAATCTACCTTACTTTAGTTTGAAGTAACTTTTAATTGAAATGGCTACCTTTTGAGATATTTGAAATTCAAACATGTGAAAATAGTTTTGGCAAGCACACCAAAACTCTGATACCAGAGGCTTCTGCAGTAACAGGTTCTATTAAATTAACTCAGTGTTCCCTTCTATGTGGCAATAAATACTTAATAAGTGCATCAGTATTTAAGTTAGATTTGTAGAATCAAATCTAGATAATTGTTTTGATTTTGAAAACTTGATGCCTCATCGGACTATGCAGCTTTAAGTATAAGGTCCACAGTGAAGGATAGGGTTGGGAGTAGCCTCGGCTGGTAGTGGTAGGTGCACCAACCCTAACTTCCGGTGAAGGCTGAAGCTGCGACCCAGCACGTCGGATCGTAGGTTCAGTCCTTCCTGATACCAGTGGAACTCGGAATAGCCATATTGCACTTCTAAATGAAGTTTATATGAAACAATTTGTGATTGTACTTTTATAGTTAACCATAAATGCCAGAAAAGAAGTGAAAATATACCAGACGTGGTGGCCGAATCGGTAGTGTGCAGGGCTCCCATATGGGAGATCGGGAGTTTGATTCCCGGTCGAGTCAAACCAATGACGTACAAAATTGATACTTGTTGCTAACTAGCCAGGCGCTCAGCATTATTAGGATAGGGCAAGGACTGGTTAGCTCAGTGTCAGGATAATGTGACTGAGTGGGATATCAGGACAAGGTGCTGGTGGCCTGGGCCCCCAGTGGGGCAGCACTATAAAGTCGCCATGAGTGCGCACTGTCACAAGTCAGTACCTGTCCTGATATGACCTTAGATGTTGCCAGGGCATCAAACTCCAACAACCAACCAACTGTGAAAATAGACGGTTCATAATCATAGACTTATCCGCCACGGCTATACATAATAGAGGGAGTGCATGTGACGTCATCAATTAGCAGTTAGCCATCTTGGATTACACTTAATACCACCTATGGCGCCCCCTGTCATATACCAAGAACACTATAGCCACCACTGGGCCTACCTATAGTTAGGGGCGCCACGTAGCGGGTACTGCCTGAACCTATCTAATTCTTCAACAGAGCATCCAAAGTGTCAACATACTGCGCTTTAGCAACAATGTGAGGCTACATGATTAACAAATATTCCCCTTCCATCAAAAAACCCATTTCCCCCAACTTTTGAGGCCAAACTGCTCAGAACAGTGACAAATAAACCAACAAATTGGTAAATAAACACAATGTAAGCACTTCCCAGCCTTTCATATGTAATCCAATATGGCCACCGGAAGTTGTCTCGTGACGTCATTACACCCCCTCTATATATAATGTATGTTAACATTTGGGATACTTCTATTATCACCCATCTCCATAGATTGTGGTTAGGCCTATAGCTAAACCGCATGATCAAAAGATTTTGCGAAAGGTATATACATAATATATATCTTGGTACTGAGCTGGTAATTGGTATGTGAATTTATCTTATTTAAAATAGTCTTATATCGATCAGATTCACACTACGTACGATCATATAGAACTTGGATTAATATATAATAATAAACAGCAAGCGCAGTTTAAAAACGGGAATCCCCTGTATAAATATATAATATCACAAATATAAACACTAATATCAATTTAAAAGGGGTATCTTCAATACATTATGATAACAGTCATACAACAACAGTGGTGGTCTATATTAAGACTAAAATATGCAAATAGCTATGTCCACTTACTATTTAAAATTTACTTCGGAAAAGTATGGACTCTAATAATAAATTAAAATATTTTGTTTGAAACTATTAATGGATTATTCATTCCTCTCCCCCCCCCCAAATATATATGGCCACATTTGTTTTCAGTTAAGAGAATAAACCTCGCAAATAAATGGCATTATACAAATAGTATCAGGGTTTTTGCCAGAGGGTAAAATTATGTACTCTTAGATTTTCTGAGGGTACCACTGTGTACCCTCAAATTGTTGGGATAATTTTGTTTAAAGGTTCTTTAAGGAGCCAGAGACAACAAAGTCTCCAGATCCCTCCCCCCCCCCCCCCAATTCTGTGTACCCTCAAATTATTTTCTGGTGGAAACCCTGAGTATATATGTGTATATATATACAACCATTCATGACACTTATATATATAGTGCCAACAAGGGTAATGGTTGAGAAGTGAAGAGCTCTAGGGTCAGCACAACAATATTCAATGTGCCACACAACACAGCTCAGTGGAAGTGTGCATACTATATATAGCCTATATACACGACACCAACAAAACTTGCATTAAATGAAATTTATCTTTAAAAAAAAAAGATTATTGATAAATACACTTCCTGTTGTACTGTAATACATTATTTAAATATTGATGTCGTTAAGTCTATCCAAAGTTACACTGGACTGCTTAATTTGTTAATTTAACACTGACTTTCCCAAATCTCATCCGGAAATTTGGGAAAGGAAAAATAGTGCAGTTTACTCGCCAGGTGATACCAAGGCCAAAGCCTATGAAAGCATCAAACCATATGTTGCCTCCATGAGATGTTGCTTTATGACGTAAAAAATAACTCCTAGGAAGATTACTGCACATTGCTAACCCGTCACTCTATTACTTAGTTACTCTCGCAGCCCTGTTCCTGTGACAGAGCTGCTGAACTACCCATTAGGAAAAGTGGGGGAAGGCTGGGTTATGGGAATAACTTAATTTTGTAATCTCAAGTGCTAAATATATACATTTAGTCCAAATGCTTATTTATCATAGCCCACTATCTTTTAGTGAAGAATTGATTAAATAAACTACTTTTTAAGCAGGATTGTCAGTCATCCATAATCCAGATAGGGGGTGAATCATTTATCCATCTATTAATTATAGTACGATTATGGCACCATATTGAAATCCCCCATCGCAGGCAAACATCAAATACTAAGGAAAATTATTTTCTGGGGGAAAAATTCTACCACTCCATACAATAGAATTCTGAACTTGGAATCTTTGACAGAAAATCCTGAAATATTAAAGAACACCTTGAAGGCATTGCTTATTCTAACTATGAGTAGTTTCCTCATGTAACTATATACACATCATTATCAAGGTCCTCATACCCATAGTCCTCGCCATCTTGTATCTGTGCACCTGCTGAGGACTTTACCCGGGTGCCTTCAAAGATCAACTTCTGACCCATTTTCCAGCCATGTCTTCTCCGTAGGTGGCAGTAGAGTGGACTTGTGCTCTTGAAGGCAACATTGCACACAGGACAGTCATATGGGCGCTCCCCAGTGTGAACCCGCATGTGTTTTACCAGATCTGAGGGGCGCCGGTTGGGGCGACCACATATCTTGCAGATGTAGGGACGGGCAAACATCGGATGCTTCACATAGGCGAGCCGCTTTGGAAACTTCCTCAGGCATTGTGACGAAGGGCTCTTTGTGTGCCCGCTCAAAGATAAAACATCAAAGCCCTGCTCCTGAAAGATAGTTGTGAAGTGTATTCCAGTTAAAGATATATGATATTTTGATGAAAGCATCAACATTTCGAAACTAAAACATTTACTTCGATTTTATCGTAGATATCCAACTTCAGGGTCCATACACATGTGAAGATACGGAATTAAAGGTTATTTCAAGGCTGTTTTTGATAGGAATTCAAGACTATTTTCATTTGGATTTCAGGGGGGGGGGTAAACAATGTCGAATGACGATTTCGGATTAAGTTAGATCAGTGGGGACAGTTTAATGGAATTCAATGCTTTTCAAGATTAACTACCCTAAATAGGTTAAATTCAAGGCTTTTCAAGGCCTTGAAATGGGGCAAATGAAGTTCAATGTTTTCCAGGCCCCGTACAGACCCTTGATATTGATGTGCTTATCAAACTTTCTCTCTCCCTATCTCTCTCTGTCTCCCTCTGTTTTTGGCCACATAGAATAAATACAAAGTTTACGGAATACAACCTATCACTATTGAAGTCTATGATGTTCAGCATTTCGACGAGTACACCAAAATCTATTTAGCATGTTTTCGTTTAAAATATCTTTAAAATTGACTCTTTAAAATAAAGTTTATTTCAAACTGAAGCAATGTAGATTATCCAAGCCAACATGCCCTGGTGGGCCCTACATGGGTTGTCAATGGGAAAGCTGGGCACAGTTGGGCAGAAGCTCCAGGTGGGCTCTGAAATGGGTGTGAGATGGGCCCCACATGGGCTAGATTCCCAGCTTAAAAAAAGAAAATCATATTTTGTCTAAGATATAGTGAACATATTCAATAACTGAGATAGGCCCACCAGGGCTAGCCCAGGTAGAGCCCACTTGGAGCCTGTGGTCAAATTTAGCTGGGCCCCAGATGGGCTGCCCACCTAGGGCCCAGCTGGAAATGCTGGCTGGGATAGTGATCAACCAAGCTACTTTCCCGTGTAGTCCCTATCATAAAGTTATTTAGTTTTGTGGAGGTTCTTTTTTGTAATCATTCTTTGTCTATAAAAAGTATAAAGTTAATTATTTTCATGACCAGACGGGATGGCCGTCCGTTTTCCGTTTTGAGAGATCATGGGATTCGAACGCACGGGTTCTAACCATGGTCGAGTCAAACCAATGACATAACAATTTATACTTGTCGCTTCCTAGCCAGACACTTGGCATTACTCAAATAGGGCAAGGACTGGTTGGCTCAGTGTCAGGATAATGTGACTGAGAGGGACATCAGGTCATGGTGCCGACTGCCTGGTCTGCCAGTGGGGCAGCACTATAAAGTTACCATGAGTGTGCACTGTCACAAGTCAGTACCCGTCCTGATATGACATTACATGTTTCCAGGACGTAAAACTAGAACAATCAATCAATCAATCAATCAACATTATTTTCATTAATTGATCTAAAAATGATAACTGCTAGTAGTTCATAACTATCATCGTCATCATCACCATAAATTTCTGGAAACATGATTACCTAACTGATCATGGGAAAATGCAAGTTTTAATATGTGACTGTACTACTCACTAGTACTAGTAGTACATCATTTATTAAAACATACATACCTCAGAATGGTCTAATCCTTGGGACCAGTTACTCGTTGTGTCATCATTTGTGAATAAACTCTCCTGAGTGTTGCTCTGGTAAGACATAGCTGAACCCCTATGATCTAGTATTGTATTTGACCAACCTATCACTCCTGGCTGTATAACATATGGCTTATGGTCTTCGTCCTCTGAAAGTCTTTGTTCAATATCCTCTTGACTTGCATGGTTATCGCCGTCAAAAGAGTCTGCGAAATCGACATCACTCCATGCATTATTCAAAGACCTAATAACATGTGATTTGGGTGTACGATAGTGTTTTCTCCTTTTATTCTCAGTGATGAGTGCAATGGGGTCAACCAGATCAGCAGATGGGAAAATGTCATCATTGTCTGATTTAAAAAACGTTGGCTTCCATTCAACTTGGTTATCAAGAGGTTCCTGCTTTACATGTTTGAGGAAGGTTGGTGAATTTTGAAACAGTTCAGTACTCGAAATATCATCTTCATATTCAGCTAGAACTTGTTCCTTGTCTAAATGTCCATTTTTTATTGATTCTTTAGATGCTGTCATACTGTTCACAGATTCTTTAACTATAGTAAGCTCATCTTCCAGTGATTTCTTTGGTGTGTACGGTTCATTTTGTGTTGATTTCGCCAATTCAGATCCTTTTTCAATCGGTTCCTCTGAAATAATTTCAATTTGAATTGATTTGTTGGACTCAAGCCCATTTTGGACTGGTTCTTCAGAAGCACTGCCATTGCCTCGCTTCTCTGTAACGGTTTCTTTAAGAGAATTTACAACTAGATCTGGTTGACTGTTCTTATTGACATTTTCATGCTCATTACTTCCAAACTTGTGGCTGATATGGACAAAGATGGCGTCTTCTTTATCGATGTGTACACCTATCAATCCTTCAATGTTCAGTTCCTGTTTGAATTTAATCCCACTTCTGAGAATCAAGCTAATGGTGTCAGTTAGCAGGGTCTTGATTTGTTCGTTACTGTCTTCAAGTTTGGTATTGTCACTCAGCATTGTATATGGTGAGAAACCACACGATTTACCGGAGCTGAAGGGATGCTCAAAACCTAGATGGATACAAATAAATAAATCAAACTAAAATTAGAATCACATGAACCAACAGTTAAGCTAATTAAAAAATAATTGGTCATCGTCCCCGCCAATGCCTGAAAAATCGCCTGCCCCTGAATTGTATTTATTTATTTATTTATTGAAACTGTTAAATGGAGAGGGCGGCTGGTGTGAGAAATGGAAAGGGGAGAGAAGAAGGGGGAGTGGACATGGCAATGGGGGAAAGAAATGGAGAGGGATTTATGAGGTGATAGGGAGTGAACTGGGAAGGGGAGTGAGCTGGGTCGAGAGTGAGGGGGACAAAATAATAAATAAAAACCGGCCGCCCGACACAGATTTTTATATTTCAAAAGGATGATCACCAACTTAAAAAGAATTTGGCCTTAGATAGATTCATGGTTCTTGAACCAGACGATAACTTGTTTTCCTTTACTTTTGCTATTAGTATTAGCCACCAGGTACCCAGACACCCTCAATGCACTACAATTAAAGAATACCAAACGTGATATCGGAGTAAGATACTAAGCCTACCCGTCCGATAATAGGTTTATTGGAGCAGGCTGAAGATCGGGCATTGCGATGAGCATCACCATCGAGGACGTGTTGTCAACACTATTTCTAGATTGAATAAATACAACTGATAATATAGTGATATCGAACTGTCTTCTTTTATGCATATTGGCAATGGCAAAATTAGAATGCAATGTGTCTTAATAAAAAGCAGTTATCATTGGGAAAAAAACTTAGTCTTAGAAAGCTTTCACAAGTGTTAATATAAGAAACTATTAAAAGAGATATATGTAAGAAAATCTATTTAATTACTGAACATTACTCAGTTACATAGTCATTTTAATATGGATTGTGTATTTCAAACTCTTATCACATTCTTAAATGAAACATATATTATATACTGCTTGATCTGCATTAGATAACATAATCAAAATTAGTTTCCATTACTGACAATGAATGATTAGACTAAAACAACAATCACCTCCTAACAGACTGAGGCTAACGAGACAGTAAACGATCGTTACGATGGGTCATCGTGAAGTGTGGGGCTACGAGAGTAACTAATCTATGAATAGAATATCATAATATGCAGAGGCTGACGTATCGCTATCACTGTCACTTACCACTAGTAAGAATACTGACACTAGTATAGTATACTGTAATGTATAGTGATAACGTCACGACTGTCATTACGACTGACTTTACATTGTGATGATGGGTTACTTTGTTAGCTTGTATCAAACTAAATAAGTAAATTGTTACTGTAAATACTTTAAAATAAAATAGGGTTCGCACTAAGATTTAGTTTAGGCTATAACTTTATAAGCCTATATCAGTATATGATGATATATCAGAGACAGAGTCACATCCAGATAAAGGATTCACCCCGTACTGTAACTAGACTCAGCCTGTCATAACACGCACAACTTGGTTAGCAATTTTGGTTTATAAGCCTACGAACCTAATATGTATTGAGATGACTACAGCAAGATAGATCATCTTGGAAAATGAAAGCCTATCTTATGAAAAGCATTACTATACTCACGAAACTCCTACTTGAGTTGTAGACGTGATCGTAACATAATATTTAGAAACACCTTATTATCGTCCAGAATATTTCTATTATTCTAACACAAGATGGCAGCACAAGTTCTGTTTACAGTCAGGAGTGCACCGGTAGTTGGGGGTTGTTGATAGTTGAGAGCCAAGTTCAAGTTATGCTATCAACTGTCACTGACATCTTTAGTAATCACATTGATCATTAGAAATTTATGCACGTGACATCGTATCTATTCTGACTGAAGTAAGTGGTGTATACTAACACTATTTCTACATGTTGTTTTGTAATCGGTATTTCACTATTTATCTGTGCAATCAAACACACATGACATGGGCATGACCATGGATGGTGATATTAGAGGAATTGCAATGTTAAATGTACTAGAGTAGACTAACTAGTAGTAGTAGTACTAATCTCAAACTACGATAGTACAGTATGCTACTACTATGGGTATGATAAGGCACAGTCACACGAGACCTGCGTTCGCTTATGATCGATCCGCGAGGATTTTGCAATTAATTAAATTACGACCATCGCCGAATGCTCTGCGAGCGATCGCCGACTGATCATCTACCATTTCGTCTTTTTTGGTCACAAGGAGATTGTCGCTGCAGCACCAACATCTTCTTTACGACCTCTGGCGTCTCCACCGGTCGCCGACCGGTCGATGCCGATCGCCAACCGGTCGGAGATTGGCGCCGACCGGTCGGCCACTGATCTGCGACCATAGTAGCAGTACTCAAGCGTCACACGAGGCATTTTGTAGTTAAATTACGACCATCTTACGACCATCTTACGACCACCTTACGACAACCTTACGACTCTAATCGTCGAGCGATCGCCGACCGATGCGATGTGGCGCATCGCCTCGTGCATAATGGTCGACATGGCGACGTATTAAATAGTTTGTAACAAGTTGT
Source organism: Branchipolynoe longqiensis (assembly GCA_030323885.1). NCBI lineage: Eukaryota > Metazoa > Annelida > Polychaeta > Phyllodocida > Polynoidae > Branchipolynoe > Branchipolynoe longqiensis. Next base: position 34,370,068 of record CM059188.1, read on the forward strand.
TTCAATTTTGTCGCAAGGAGATCGCAAACTTTTGGTCGTGGATCGATCGTAAGGGAACGCAGCCCGTCGTGTGACTGAGGCAATACTGACCGCATGTACTGCCACTGGTCTCGACTCTTAACCTCTGAGACCTTGTTAGTTTTTGTGCACAGTTCAGGGCAAGGCATGTTATCTGTTATCTATATCATTGACTACTTTTAGTCTACTACTCAATCAATTCAATTATTTTATTTTAATTCTCTGCAAGGTATGTTTACAATAAACTGAGGTGATACAATAGATGCATACAGATTCCTTACACTTACAGACAGAAAGGATCCCATAAAAGCGATGCTTATCTAGCTGGTCTCCATAATTGAAAACAGAAATTCATACATGTGGAAAATTAACATTTATTTACACAGAAGATTACTCAATCCTAACCGGGGAACAATGCGTCCGGTCTTGCCAATAACAATGCACAGTAGATCTCAAAACTTTCATCAACCATACACCAGGTCAGCATAACTGGCACTCAGCCCTACCCACAATAATTAACATGACAGCAGAGGTTGGGTGGGTGGGTGAAAATAGCTGTAGATGGTCCGGGATGCAGAGGAGAACTGACTTACAGCTGATGAGATGCTAACAGGAGACTACAGGCATGAGCATTTCCCGCCAATTGGCTCATTTCCGCCAATTAAATGCTTCCTGGGCTGTTCACGAGATACGTGTAAACCCGAGGAGAAACAATTTGGGGCGAGTTTTGAGGCATACGCCCGCAATCAGCTAATTTGTTTTACTTCTCTGCTCATGCCCTTGGGGCCTTCCGCACCTCACCAGTTCAGAGCCTTTATGTCGAAGCCAATGAACCATCACTTAATAACAGGAGAATCAAACTGGCCATGCAATATGTAGTCAAGATAAAAACTAATGCATTGAATCCTGCACACAATTGTCTATTCGAGCAACATGACGAATCCAGGTATGAAGCCAGGCCAAATTACATCCGGCCACTGAGGCTCCGAATGAAACCTCATTTGGAGGCCTTGGGTGTGGATTTGGACATGTTGGAGGATGCCAAAGTCCCAGAACATCCCCCGTGGTCGTTGAGAAAGCCATCGGTTATCCTCCGACTCACGGAACTGAGGAAGTCTGGGACACATCCACTCGAGTACCAAGGACTGCATGCAGAGATTCAAGGCCAGTTTGCAGACCACCTCTCCATATACACTGATGGTTCGAAAGACCAAAGCTGGGTAGCTGCTGCGGCAGTCTGCCGACGGGAAAAATTTGGTGTACGTTTGCCCGATCAGAGCTCGATTTTCACTGCAGAGGCCCGAGCACTCCTTCTCGCTTTGGAGTGTATCGAGGTATCCAACCACACTAACTATGTTATATACAGTGATTCGTTCTCTTGCCTCCTGGCTGTTGCTGGACTGAAAACGAATCACCCTATTCTAGCAACGGTCATTTATAAAATGAACCAACTGACAACAGATGGGTATGATATCCACCTGTGCTGGGTGCCTGGCCATGCTGGCATACAAGGAAACGAACGAGCTGATCGGGCTGCGAAGAAGGCCCTGAACTGTGATCTTGAACCGTGTCTGATCCCTCACTCTGATCTGAAACCACTAATAGCCACCCACATAAAATCCAAATGGCAACATGAGTGGGATGAAAACATCAATAAACTTAAAGAAATTGAACCATCTGTGGGAAAGCCACCACAGACTCATGCGGGAGGTCGGCGGGACCAAGTGGTCCTTAGCCGCTGCCGTATTGGCCACTCGTGGCTTACACATGCTTTTCTGCTCAAGGGGGAACCTCCCCCTGAATGTATTGGGTGTCAGTCCCCACTGACACTCAAACACATTTTACTAAGTTGCGTTGATTTTTTGGCCCTGCGCCAACGGTTCTACACTGCAGGCAGTATGCATGACCTTTTTACTAAGGTAAAACAGGAAAACATTTTAGCCTTTTTGAGGGCAGCTGGACTGTACCACCTTATATAGTTTACTAAATGGATTCTATTAATTATTAATGAAACTTTTCTTTTTCTATGGGAATTTGTTTCCCTTGACCACAGATATATGATTGTGAGCTTTCTAATTTAATTAGTGTCTATTGGCACATAATTGATTGTCTGCTTTTACATGTAAAAGCGATGGTTTGAACAAAAAACAAACATTTCTCGCCGTGAATATGGCCTATGCTGCCGACACGGCGTAAAGCAACCACCAATCAATCAATCAATCTGAGACTATGTTTCTATGGGGAGGCATCCAGTTAAGGTAGGGAAACTGTGGTTACGCCAAGGTTACATACACAACGGGGAGTTCGAATGACGTTTAATATCCTGGTGACTTAGCAAGTCGGTTACGGTTACCTTGGAATTCAATAATATCAAAGACATCCAGTAGGAGTAAGACAAAGTAGTGCGGCTAAGTTTCAATACAGAACGTCGATATGAATTTATATAACTTTGTTTTGACATCTTGTTTTGTACAGTTGACTATATCATTTGTGTAGATGAAAAATAGGAGAGGTCCCAGGACAGAACCTTGAGGAACACCATGGCTGATTGAGTTTAGCTTGGATCATTTACCGTTTATGTAGGTTAATTGCTTTCTATTGCTTAGGTAACTCTCAAACCCTTTAAGTCCCTGACCTCGAATTCTGTTGTGCCTAAATTTTGAGAGTAAGATGGCATGGTCTAAGTAGACTCCTGCAACATGTTTCCCATTTTGAAGGTCTTGTAGTATATTGTCTAAGATTTCAGTCACTACTAATCAGGGATGAAAGATCTCTGCGATTTCGCGGATTTCCTGGATTCTTCCTGTAGCTATAACTGCATACTAATACTTTGCGCCTGTCCTGATATGACCTTAGATGTTGTCAGGACGTAACACTCCAACAACCAACCACCCAATACATTGTTTCACACTGCAGCACCATCAGCGTATACTAATATGTGGCGCAAACGCCGCAGCACTAGCAGCGTATACTTACTAATGGCTTCAAACGCCGCAGCAGGGTCAGCGTATACTACTAATACATGTTTCAAACGCCGCAGCATGGTCAGTGTATATGCCTAATACATGCTTCCACCGGCGCAGGACTATCAGCGTATACTACTATTGTTCTAATACATGCTTCAAACGGTGCAGCACTATCAGCATATATTACTAATACGTGCTTCAAAAGCCGCAGCACTATCAGCGTATACCCATATGTATGAAACCCGACTTCCGGGAATTTTCAGCGATTCCCTGACAATGCTAAGCCTATGGGAGAATATCAGCATTTCCACTTTTTTTCCCGGAGACCACTTTCATCCCTGACTAATACTACTACTCGGATTGCTTTACCATGATGTAGTCCTAACCATCAACCCAGTGGCAGTGTCCGTGGTGTACCAGTAGGCCTACTGGGTACTGTTGGGACGCGTGCGAACGGGATTCCCTTAGCCTTACTTCGTTTGGGAGGGGGAACGCTCAACTATTTCATACAAATCCAAACTTACAAATAATTTCTTAGGAATGACGTTTTAGATTCTCACCCCTAAAAGAAATATGAGCAAGAAATTTGGAGAGAAAGCTGGAGAGGGTTATCTCACTCGCTAAATCAGGCGCTCACCTTTTGTCTTTAAATATTTTTTTAACATAAAATTTATAATTGTTAAATGTAAAGCACCACACCACTGATATGCCTATAGCATAAAATATTCGTCCCTACCAACAATAGGGGTGAATGACAATCACCTAAATTAGGGTTGCCAAATGTCTGGTGCCTTATCGGAATAATTTGTCCCTTTTGAGGTCTGACGTCAAATATACTTAGAACAGTGGGAACTGGATATATAGCCTATAGAGGGAGTGTACGTGACGTCATTACTTAGCAGTCAGCGGGCTGCCATCTTGGATTATGAGCACCCTCCATAGCCGTGTTGTGAATGCATGCAGATGCAGTAAAACAGAGTTTTCTTGTGTTATGGGAGGTTTTGGGAGGTTTACATCCAATGTGTTTACTTACAACACTTTAGCAACAACTTCTGAGGCAAAACTGCTCAAAACAGTGACAAATAAACCAACAAATCAGTAAATAAGCACAGTGTAGGCAGTTGCAAGCCTTCTGTATGTAATCCAATATGGCCACCGAAAGTTGTCTTGTGACGTCCTTACACCCTCTATAGTTAAAAAAAAGTATTCATATTTTTGTCTTTTTGTTGTAATAACGGTTTAAATTTTGTTGTTGAAACGCACAGTATATATGTATGGTGACTTACGATTATACATGCAATATCTTCACTTTTAAAGGTTTGGAAATCGCTACCATAGTTAGGTACCGCATTTCCGCTAGGTGGCGTATTGAAATAGCCAACATGTCTGCTGCCATTTTTGTGACCAAATCAAAGTTACCATGGTTGTAGAGCGGGCAGTTTTGTGCATGCACAGAAGGCCTCACAATGGTGGCAATACATTCAAAAGATTTGGGACAGAATTTCATCAATTATTATGTCATTTTCACTCCTGACAATTGATTCTGAGCACTTTTATTGAGGAACTGAAGTTTTGGATCATCAGAAAAGCTAAGTAAATTGCAATAGCAATATGTAAAACTAGTATAGCTGTGTAATTTACACATTTCTAAATCATATAATCATGGTTCAAACCCACCTGGACCTATTGCCGGTGTGTTTTGAACGGCCGAAAGTGTTGTGGTTTGGACATTATTAGCAGTAGGTACCTGCAGCAAAATTAAAAAATATGCATAGGGTTCAATATTTCTATTCCTTCCTGTATACGTTGAAATGACAAGCCCAAATCCAAAAACAGTTAGGCTATATATATTATTGTTCTTGAGATAATAATTTTTCAAGATTAAATGTATAGAATATATTAATTCTGAATTAAAAGTGGAACTTTGACCAAATATAATAAAAAAAGTGAAAGGATGTGAGTGGAGTTCTGCTAACCATCTTTTTCCTACAAATTGCCAGAAGTAATTAAACCCTACATGTAAATCAAATTATTACACACATATTGTAGGTTGTACACATACAAAATAAAGAGTAACCCTGGTAACTACTTGTTTTGTAGATTTTAGTGCGATCTGTCATGCTGGTTGCCATAGAAATCATTATTTTATTCAAGGGGGAATCCTTAAATTCTAAAACTGAGACCAGATCTGAAATCAGCACCCTTAAAAGCATAAATGTGCTAATTTTCATACGTTTTGAATAACAACTAAAATAGCTTCATCTAGTTTACCGGAAAAGTTGGCATAATTGGTCCCTTATTTACTTCACTTGCCTTACTGTAATAACAGTACAAAAACCCATCATTATTTACAACTTCAAATTGCAATAACCTTTTCCATAGTGATTTTCTTTTTTTAACTAAGAAGTGTTTTTATCTGTAAATTAAACTCTTTAATTCTAAACCAGTCAGATAAGAAAAAAAAGTATTCAAATGTTTTATGCATGTGCCTACCATAGTCTATATCCGAGTAAGAACTGTTTTGGTATGAATTAACTGTGTATTACAGACCTTGGCATTCTCCTCCCAGCTGTTCTGTTGTATGAACTGAAAAACTAAGCAAAGGTGTGTTTGGGGAGCTTTTGATACCGGATTCGTTTGTCTCTGTGCGAGGTATACCGGGAGACTTTCTAAATTTAACTTGTTAAATATATACTTTTTTGCACATTACGTCTGTTATACACATTAGCACTATATCATTTATATGGGTTTTATAGTAGATGTAGACTGTACGGGCTAGTGGGTCTAGAGTAGACTTGTACATTTACACTCTGTGACCTACCGAAGCAACTAAGCTGTTGAACTAAATGGTCTATGTGGATATTTTTTAGTCCTGGTGACCTGGTGACCATGATGTCACGATTCCTGCTCGCCCGGTCCTCTGGTCTCTGGTCCAGAAGCCATGTGACGACGGGCCCGGTTGCTATGACGTCACCTTCCCGACGCCATGTGACGACAGGTCCGGCTGCTATGACGTCACCGCTACTCTACGTTGACGGGCGGCGTGTAGAAGCAATTAATGAAGGCACTTTACCTGTACTTGAGCCACACACTGGTATGCATCCACGTCAGCTCACATTCTGACATAACTACAGCACTATTTAGATACTCCAAGCAGAATTTGTCTCCCATGAAGTTAATTTGCAACTGACACAGTTAGAAAGCGTTATGAGTCCCTGAGTTATGATTTCTTTTAATATTTATTTTTTGCTCTTAGTGTTGAACACATTTTTCATGTTTTTTCAAATTCCCAAATCCTAATGTTTGAGACTGCTTGCTGAAGGCAAATTACATTTTTATCATCATGATCATCACCACCACAACCACCACCACCACCACCACCACATACCTAAGTTAAGTGATAACATGTCCAAGATAATTTACATTAACCAAATCTGGGCAGTGATTTCATCATGTGCCCCTTGATGATGTAAAAAAAAAAAAACAAGCAAAGAAAACCTTGCTCCCTTGAAAGCTGTGCCGTTGGAATGTGTTACTAAGAGTGCTGCCTCTGTCTCGATGTGCAGGTAAAGAACTGTGCCGGATGCGGACTGCCGGGAGTGCCGATATTGATCGAGCTGTGAAGAGTGCCAAGGACGCTTTTCGAACCTGGTCTCAGATGTCCGGCACCGAGCGTGGCAAGATCCTGAGGAACGTGGCCACCCTTATCAGGGTATTTATATATGTTCTTAAAGCTGCATAGTCCGATGAAGACATCACATTTTCAAAACCAAATCAATTATCTAGATTTTATTCTATGTATCAACTTAGATACTGGTGCACTTATTAAACAATTGTCACCACACAGAAGAGAATACTGAGGGTATTGAATATAACCTGTTATGACAGGAGCCTATGTTGTCAGAGTTTTGGCATGTTAGCTGCATTTCAAATATCTCAAGAGTTAGCCATTCATTAGATATATTTATTAGTTAGCTATTATTAGTTTGTAGAGATTCATTTGGGTGTGGGGGTTTGGGGGTGTTGGTTTTGTTTTGGTTTGGTTTTGGTTGGTTGGGTGGGTGTGGTGTTGGGTGGAGTTTTATATCCTGGCAACATCTAGGGTCATATCAGGACCGGTACTGACTTGTGACAGTGTGCACTCATGTCGACTTTATAGTGCTGCCCCACTGGGAAACCAGGCCACCAGCACAATTACCTGATATCCTACTCAGTCACATTATCCTGACACTGAGCCAACCAGTCCTTGCCCTATCCTAACAATGGCAAACACCTGGCTAGGAAGTGACAAGTATAAATTTTTAAGTCATTGGTTTGATTCGACCAGGGTTCAAACCCGTGGTTTTGAATCCCACGATCTATCAAAACGGGAGACGGATGCTCAACTCATGCAGCCATCCTGTCTGGTACTACTTGAAAGAGGACCTCCTGCTCTTCAGGCCACACCCCAACCTCCAGTAACCCAAACTACAAGGGAGCATATCAAAAGAGGTTACAGGAGCAGTAAGTAGGTGAAGACAATGACAGAATAATAATAAGCAGGAGAATTGAATACATGAATAATATTTGTATAAGTACTTTATACTTCACATAATACCCGCATAAAGCTGCCTTTTTATAAATACAAATAATTCAATTTAATGGTATTTCAGGAAAATGAGGAGGAGATAGCCAAAGTGGAGACGCACGACACGGGGAAGCCCATCTGGGAGTCCCGCTTCGATGTGCAGGCATGCGCAGATACTATTGAGTACTATGGGGGACTAGCGCCAACCATCGTAGGTATGGGAAGAAGCCATCTTAGGTAGTAGATTATCACAAACACAATCATACATACTCTGCACAATTGCTCTGTTCGGTAGATTGTCTAGGTACTTTGCACGGTGCGTGTGTATGTGTGTGTGTGTGTGTGTGTGTGTGTGTGTGTGTGTGTGAGAGATATATAGCGAATTATGCGAGTATAAAGGCGCGGAAGGGAATCATTTGATTATATAATATTATTATCCGGATTCAATCTACTCCCTCCTGCACTCCCCTGACCTGTGGCGCCGCCACTGGCCCTTACCGTCCCTACCGGACGCGCCAAACCTAGCGCAGGAGGCATATATTATTTAAAAAATAATTTAAAAAAAATTGAGTGCGAAATATAGAGGTTCTGTTTGACAAAAAATATTAACATTTTTATTAAATATTAAAGTGCATAGTCCAATGGTTTCGTGTTTCAGAAATTTTCTGAGATAAATTACATTAGGTTGATCGTTATAATGTACCTTCCCACAGCATATGCGTCAGAGGACGGCCTGGGGTCGTAGCACCATATCAGTTTCTACACTCAACCTATGACTAACTGCATGCTCTGCGATCCCGAGCCGTCCGCCTGCGCATACGCTGCGGAACGGCTGTTGCTTGAAGTAACCTTTATTTTAAGTGGCTAACTTTTGAATTATTTCACGTGCAACCATTCAAAATTAATTTTGGCAAGCCTCCCAAAACTCTGACACCATAGCATTCTGCAATAACATGATCTATTCAATTGCCTCACTATTCCCTTCTGTGTGGTGACAAATGCTTAATAAGTGCATCAGTATCTAAGCTAGATATGTAGAATCAAATTTAGATCATTGTTTTGGTTTTGAATGTTTGATGATTTAATCGGAATATGCAGCTTTAAGCAATTAAAGTTCTACCTGACTGACACCCCCCCCCCCCCCCCCCCCCCCCCCCCCCCCGCCCCCCCCTTCCGTCCATTCCCTCCTGTCGTATGCTTTGTATGACCATAAATATGCTGAAAACTCTGGACGGCCCCTTAAAGTTGCATGGTCCGATGACATTTGAATTTGTTAGTTATATTTGAGATAAATAGATTAGGTTGACCATTATATCCTAATATTCATTAGTCTCGAGTAACTTTGATGAAAAATGGCTAGTTTTGGACAATTTGAGCTGAAAGAACCGAAAATAATTTCGACAAGCTTGCCAAAAGTCCTCTGGCTATGACCCAGATGGTCATCTTGCGGTGACCACGTGATGTGAGATGACCTACTAATCCTGGAACCTGACATGGCTGTAGGTAGGTATTTCTGTTTGGGGTGGGAACATTCTGGGAACTGATTGGTGCCATAGGTCCGTGGCACTAGGGTTTTTAACAAAATATTATTTTGTAGAAAGGTTAATTTGATTTATATCTATCGAATTGACCAAGTAGCATCGAATATCGAATATCCAACATCACATATACATCGGTATATGATTGACAAATTCAAAATATCAAACTATGCAACCACCCACCAAACTGCACATTCTATGATTCAGACAGGCCTGAGCATTAATGCTTTGATGGGATCCGCCGCAATTGCACAGGTTTCTGGGTTTAATGCTATGATTGCAGCAGCCGTTCTGGTTGTGCCTATGTGTTATCGTTTGGACGGGATCCGTCGCAAATGCGCCATCCCACAGCATATGCGTCAGAGGACGGCCTGGGGTCGTAGCACCATATCAGTTTCTACACTCAACCTATGACTAACTGCACGCTCTGCGATCCCGAGCCGTCCGCCTGCGCATACGCTGCGGAACGGCTGTTGCCGTCATACCGTTAAGCCCAGAACCCGGGGCATTTGCGATGGATCCCGTCCAAATGATAATGCATAACCAGAACAGTTGCTGCCATCATAGCATTAAACCTGGAGATCTGGGCATTTGCGCCGGATCCCGTCAAGCCATTAATGCTCAGGTCCGGCTGGATCGTAGAATATGGCTGCTGCCATCATAGCATTAAGCGCAGAACCCAGCGTATTTGCGATGGATCCCGTCCAAATGATAACACATAGGCACAACCAGAACGGCTGCTGCCATCATAGCATTAAAACCGGAAACCTGTGTTTTAAAAACAACAGCTGTCACATGACCAATCTAGGTCACTCTACACCACCGAGTGGAAAAGTTCAGGATTAAGCATCCACCACCCTGTGGCACAAATTAGAACTATTCCGAGTTTGTTTGTTTTCCCGGACAGGTATACCGATTCCCTTTAACATTTCGCATTGCTATCTAATGAATTTGCATTTCTCATGTACATATTATTGCTCTGTCATTATTTACTGTTATGTCATCCATATGTCTCATCCTCCCTCAAACCATACATAATCCCAATGGCAGATGCAATTTTAATTGACAAATGTAAAAATTTCAAATACCCAAATTGATTAATTATATTTATAGAATTGACCAAATAGCATTAAATATCCAAAATGGAGGGGAGGGGCAACATCCACCTCATTTCCCCTTCCCCTCTAGGTATGTCCCTGCACAGTAGGCCTACTTTGTCGGGGGAGGCTACTGAGGTCACAAGATTGGCCTAATTGGTTTATGGCCTCCCTGCATAATGGTTGTTTCAAAGTGAGTGTCCAAAGGGGTGAGGTTATAAATTCACAGGTTATTCTGTATATGCTATCCCCAATCATTAGCTAATGCACCAGTGTCTAAGTTGGATATATATAGGATCAAATGTAAGTAGTTTTAATTTTGACAAAATTATATTTCATCGGACCATGCAACTTTAACCGATGAATATAACAATACCATTAACAGAAATTTGTAGTACATTTTCCCCGTCCTGATATGAACTTAGATGTTGCCAGGACTTAAAACTCCAAAAATCAACCAACCAACCAACCTATGCATGTTCCCATTGCTAGGACAGCACTTTTCACTGGCCGACGGTAGCTTCGCCTACACACGGAGAGAAGCGCTGGGCGTGGTGGGCGCTATCGGGGCGTGGAACTACCCTTACCAGATGGTGACTTGGAAGTCTGCTCCGGCGCTGGCTGCCGGCAACACGATGGTCTTCAAGCCGTCCCAGCTGACTCCCCTCACTGCCGTCATGATGGCCGAGCTGTACACGGACGGAGGGCTGCCCTCGGGATGCTTGAATATTGTTCAGGTAGAGGAGGAGTTTCTTTCTTCATTTTCTTGAAGATTTATACTGCCTATCATGAATACATCTGAATAGACTTGTTTTCACCATAAGACTCTTAGTCGATAGAATTAGAAAGCCCGAGTCTAGACTTTTACCAACCCAAAGGAATTTTAAACTCCCACATGGATATGGTATGAGAGCAACTGGCCTTTGATGACACTGTAAGTTATACACAGAGGTGGAAATCCAAATTTGCAGAGGTGATGGCATTGGGAATCGAACCACTAACCTTCAGATTAAGAGTCCGATCTAGTAACCACTCCGCCACAGAGACAACCACAAACTACCACTCCCAATATTTGGTATTTGGTGAGATGGAAGGAGGCAGAAACAATCGGGAAATTGGGGTGGCGCCCTCTATACAGTGGAGCCTGACACCAGACGAGATGGCCAAATCAGTTGAGCGCCCCTCTCCCGTTTTGGTAGATCGTGGTTTCGAACTCTGGTCGAGTCAAACCAATGACATAGAAATTGATACTTGTCGCTTCCTAGCCAGGTGCTCGGCATAATTAGGATAGGCAAGGTTTGGTTGGTTCAGTGTAAGGATAATGTGTCTGAGTGAAATGACATTGGAGAGGGACAGGGATTTTGAACGTGAGCAATTTTATTGAATGCAACTTTTTAAAATCCTGAAAAATATGTTCCTCTGTTTTTACTATCATAATATCAATATGTTTACATCAATCAATGGTCACTGACGTGTTTTCTGTAGGGATGATCAATTTCCCATTTTCGATGGATTTCCGATTTCATTTGGGTCATTTCTGCTCATAATCTTAGCGCTGCCAAATTTGCCGGGATTCAGATTTCTCCCTTTTGTTGTTGGATTGGACTCTCATTCTTGTTAGGGGGCCGTTCAAATATTACACAACGCAATTTTGGTCAAAATTGGACCCCCCCCTCCACCTTGTAACGCTTCGCAATGCTAGACCATACACGCCACATAACGTTTGGACCTACAACCCACTCCACCCTCTATGTGTTACTTAATATTTGAATGTCACCTTGTCAGTTACATAATGTAGTCTACACTGACCTTTCAGGCAAGGAGTCATATAGACAGCTAGGCATGGGTAGGGTGGTGACATCAGGGATCCTCGGCGCTGTATTGGTTAGCACACTGGCCCGGAATGCAAGAGATATGGGTTCGATTCCCACTCTAGGCACATCACCCCCATGAGAATAATAATTACGCTTTTACATTTGTTCGGCTGCAGGGTGCTGCTGAGACAGGCTCGCTCCTCTCCTCACACCCCGATATCGCTAAGATGTCATTTACCGGAAGTATCAATGTTGGATCGCAAGTCATGGCGGCCTGCGCTAAGGTAACACCACCATCTTTGTCTGAAGCTCAATGTGTTACCATTATGGAATTTAATATGTTTTAGTAGTATAACCACCTGATTCACACTAACTGAAGTGGTCAGTGCTGGCCTATGAATGGTGCGAAACTACGATTTCAGCCACAGGGATGAAAGAGTTGCGCGGTTTCGCGGGTTTCTGTGATTTTTTATGTTTACTGATTAACATTAAACAAAATTCCCCAAATAGGATGTATATGACAACAATTTGGTAGTTTGAATCCCGTTCTTATATGACCTTAGATGGTGCTAGAACATAAACACAAACAAGAACGAGCTAGGTATGGGTGATAATACAGTCACAACAAGGCTAGTTGAAACCTGACTTCTGGCATTTTCCCCGCGCGATTCCCTGACAGTGCTAAGTCTATGGGAAAGATCCGCATCATCGCGGAAATTCACTGTCAGTGTAATAATCTCGGTTTGATTTCCACATTTTTTTTGCTGGACACCACTTTCATCCCTGTGGCCATTTCAATTGGGGTGGAGAGGGGGTACAATATTTTGCCTTCCACCCCTCTTCCATTAGGATAATACAAAATATAGCTAAACATTATATTCAGCGTTCTTTTCCAATATGTTACGTCGATTATCTGGTAGTAAAATGCTCTGCTCCTTTCACTATGAATTTTAATTTTTTGCTTTCCCTATAGTTCCCAGGTAATGCACGTCTTAACGTCATATGACATCATTACTGGTGATGTCATTACTGCATGCATACCTTCTTGTGTCGACCAGGCGGGATGGCCGAATGAGTTAGAGCGTCCGTCTCCCGTGCTGGTAGATCGTGGGTTCGAACCCTGGTCGAGTCAAACCAATGACTTAAAATTGGTACTTGTCGCTTCCTAGCCAGGCTCTCGGCATTATTAGGACAGGGCAAGGACTGGTGTGCTCAGTGTCAGGATAATGTGACTCAGTGGGATACCAGGTCATGGTGCCGGTGGCCTGGTTTCCCAGTGGGACAGTACTATAAAGTCGCCATGAGTGCGCACTGTCACAAGTCGGTACCTGTCCTGATATGACCTTAGATGTTGCTAGGACGTAAAACAACAAACAAACCTTCTTGTGTCACAGGACATTAAACATGTGACCCTGGAGCTGGGTGGCAAGTCGCCACTGATCATCTTTGAGGATGCTGACATCGAGAATGCCGTCAAGGGTGCCATGATGGCCAACTTCCTAACGCAAGGTCAGGTAGGTCAAGCACTCCATAGCAAACTGCTGCATTTGCCTTTACTGCCTTCTCAGACAAGGAGCCACATAGATAGCCACGTGGATAGGGTGATGACATCGGGGAGCCTATGTGGTGTAATGGTTAGCACACTAGAATGAACACGCTAGCAACAGCTGGGTATGATATCCATCTGTGCTGGATGCCTGGTCAAGTCGGTATCCTAGGAAACGAGCGTGCTGATCAGGATGCAAAAAAGGCTCCGAACTATGACATGATACCCCACTCTGACCTGAGACCACTCGTTTCTGCTCATATCAAATTCATACGGCAACATGAGTGGGACGAGGGTCAGTAGATGATTCCAGCATCCTCTCAGGGTTGCAGCGTGTAAAATATCATATAGATGGTCATAGGATTTCTGTATTTAGTCCTTAAAACAGGCTGTCTCGAGTCCTGAAAAGTCATTGAAAAATCCTTGGAAAGTTATGTAAAAAAAACAATCCTCTAAAGAGTGAGAACTATGCGTGATCTGAATAGTGGATCCAAACGATTTCAACTCCCTTCAAGCAGAGTAACCGAGAACGGCTGCATTTAACGGTTAGAAATGCATCGGGTTAATAGCAATTAAACTTTTGTATAAGTTTTTAAGTCATTGCTTTGGCCCTACAGGGTTCAAACCCAGGAGTTTAAATCCCACGACCTACCAGAATTGGAGGTGGACGCTCAACTCATTCGACCATTGCGCCTGGCTACGTATTACGTATACATACAAAATAAAAATAAAAACCGCTTGCTTGACCCTCATTTTCAATTTTTTTTTTATTTGGTATTAGGTGTGCTCCAACGGAACGCGCGTGTACGTGCACAAGTCGATCATGGCGCCATTCATGGAGAAGTTTGTGGCCAAGACGCGTGCCATGCGGGTCGGAGACCCGTTCACAGAGAACACGCATGTCGGGTCCATGATCAGCGCCCAGCAAGCTGCTACAACGCTACGCTATATCGAAATCGCAAAGCAGGAGGTGAGGAAATGAACTTAACAATTTTTTAGTACAGTTTTAATTAAAGTTGCATGGTCCGATGGCATTTGAATTTTTGACTATTTTTTAAGATAAATATATCAAATTGATCATTATGAGCTACTAATCAGTTTTGAAGTAATTTGAGCTGAAAGAACCCAAAATAATTTCGACAAGCTTGCCATAAGTCCTGTGGCTATCACCCAGATGGTCATGCCATGGTGACCACATGATGTGAGATGACCTACTAATCCTGGAACCTGACAGGACTGGCGGTAGATATTTCTGTTTGGGGTGGGAACATTCTGGGAATGGATTGGTGCCATAGGCCCGTGGCACTAGGCTTTTTAAACAAAAATAGAAAGATTAATTTGATTTATATCTATCGAATTGACCAAGTAGCATAGAATATCCAACATCACATATACATCGGTATATGATTGACATCGTCCCAATGGCAGAAATTTCAAAACATCAAACTATGCAACCACCCACCAAACTGCACATGCTATGATTGTAGCATGCGTTCTGGTCATGCCTATGTGTTATCGTTTGGACGGGATCCATCGCAAATGCACAGTTCCACAGTATATGCATCGGAGGACGGCCTGGGGTCATAGCACCATATCAGTTTCAACACTCACCTATGACGAACTGCACGCTCTGCGATCCTGAGCTGTCCGCCGCTGCATACGTTGCTGAACGGCTGCTGCCATCATATTCATAGTGTTAAGCCCAGAACCTGGCACATTTGCAATGGATCCCATCCAAACGATGACTAGAACAGTTGCTGCCATCTGCGCGGCGGATCCCGTCAAGCCATTAATGCTCAGGTCCAGCTGGATAATGGAATATGGCTGCTGCCATCATAGCATTAAGCGCAGAACCCAATGCATTTGCGATGGATCCCATCCAAATGATAACGCATAGGCACAACCAGAAACTGTATTTGCGGCGGATCCCATCAAACTATTAATGCTCAGGCCCAGCTGATGTGGCCAGCATGGAACAGCTGCTGCATTAGCTAAAAGAAAAGATCTGAAATTCAAAACCTTTCAAATGCATATATCTCACTCCACATGGTTCACTCCTTTTTATATTCAATAACAAAAAAACGGTTTCCTTTTATATACAGTGTAACTGATAAATTTCAAACAGATATGTGCAAAGCAAATGCGTGCGCATCCTCACATACATTTAGACCACCAAGGATATGCGTACTGCTTGTATTTCTCATGTACATATTATTGCTCGGTTATTATTTACTGTTATATCATCCATGTCTCATGCTCCCTCATACCATACATAGTCCCAATGGCAGATGCAATTTTAATTGACAAATGTAAACATTTCAAGATTTCAATTACCCAAATTGATTAATTATATTTATAGAATTGACCAAACAGCATTGAATATCCAACATGGAGAGGAGGGCCAACATCCACCTCATTTCCCCTTCCCCTCTATGGCCCTGCACAGTAGGCCGACTTGGTCGGGGGAGGCTAATGAAGTCATGAGATAGGCCTAATTGGTTAATGGCATCCCTGCATAATGGGTGTTTCAAAGTGAGTGTCCAAAGGGGTGAGGTTATAAATTCACAGGTTATTCTGTATATGATGTCCCATATCTAATGCACCAGTATCTAGGTTGGATATATAGGACCAAATGTAAGTAGTTGTTTTAATTTTGACAAAATTATATTTCATCAGACCATGCAACTTTAAATTCTAGTTGAATCACATTTAAAAAAAAAAAGCTTATCACCTCTGAGGTACTTGTTTCAATGCCTTAACAGTTATGGCTTATTTTGTTGAGGTTTTATGTGCTTGTAACATCTAAGGTCTGTATGACTGGTTCCGACTTCTGACAGCGCATACTCATGACGACTGTATTGTGTTGCCCCACTGGGAAGCTGGGCTGCCAGCACCATGGCATACTATCCCACTCAGTCTGGTATCCTGATGCTGAGTAAACCAGCCCTATCCTACTAATGCGAAGCGCCAGAATAGGTAGTGTCAAGTATCAATTTTGCAACTCATTGGTTTGACTTGACTGGGGTTTAAGCCCTTGACCTCCCGCACAGGTAGCCAACCAACGCTCTTACCGATTCGTTCATCCAGTCCAGTACACTGAGTAGTAATAGTGAATACAGAGTTTATGGGGATCCCACTTCTTTAAAGCAGCATGGAGTTCTAGGTGGGAAAGCAATGCTAGTGTGATGAACCCGTTTTTGCTACTACACAGATATTGAAATAAGGAACAAGAACCTTTAAGGAACAATAACCTTTAACTCCGCTTCAGTTCCGGGGGTCGTCCCCTGGTTTATTGCTGCCAGTAGGAGAATTAGAAACCTATCACTATGTAGTTGGGTCCTAGATGACCTCTAGTGGAGGGATGGGGGACTGAGTGATAACAGTACATACATGTAACACCAGTTTGAGGGAATTCCCAAATCTAAAAATAACCATGAGGATAGTTACACCCGACACTTTTCGCACTCATGCATACCACTTGAACCACAATGCTATCCTCGCGATAGCTATCCCAAGGATAGCGCCTATCACCGGGATAATCTAACACCGCTTCATGCATACGGTCCCTTGTCTCGTGCCCCATGAGTGTGCACTGTCAGAAGTCGGTACCCGTCTTGATATGACCTTAGATGTTGCCAGGACGTAAAACTCCAACAACCAACCAACCTGCTCTCGTCCCACACCTTCAGGGCGGCAAGGTGGAGTGCGGTGGGGAGCGTGTGACGCCGAGCCCCGAGCTGGCCGGCGGAAACTTCATTACACCATGCATCTTCTCCAATGTGGCTGACGACAGCACGCTCGCCAGGGAGGAGGTGTTCGGAGCCGTCGTGGCCGTCTTTGAGTTTGACGACGAGGAGGAGGTGATTCGCCGGGCCAACGACACGATGTTTGGGCTTGCTGCAGGAATTTTCACCAAGTGAGCTACTGAGTGTGAGGATGTTGAGTGAGTGAGAGTGTGAGTGACAATGTGAGTGAGTGAGAGCACTTGAGAATGTGAGTGAGAATGTAAGTGAGAATGTGAGTGAGTGAGGAAGAATGTGAGTGAGTGAGAATGTGAGTGAGAATGAGTGAGAATGTGAATGACAGTTAGTGAGTGAGAGAGCGAGGGAGTGAATGAGTGTGTGAGTGAGTGTGAGAGGTAGTGAGTGCGAATGCGAGTGAGTGCGTGAGAATGAGTGAGAATGTGAATGAGTTAGTGAGCGAGAGAGTGAGTGAGAATGTGAATGAGTGTGCAAGTGAGAATGTGAGTGAGATGAGTGTGAGAGTGGCTAAAATCCAAATCATTCATTAAAAAATATTCTGATGTAATTCTTTTAAATGGCCGTCTTGATAACAACTATTAAGTCATACATAGGCATACAACCCAAGGTTTAAATTAGCATATATTCAAATTAGAACATTAGCTATGGAACTAATGTTCTAATTTTAAAATGTAAACCGGACACAGTGCAGGCTTCCATCCAGTCCGGAAGGTCGGGAGTTTAAAACCGGGCCAAGTCAAACCGCATGGTGCCGGCGGCCTGTTCTCCTAGTGTTGCAGCACTATAAAGTCACTATGAGTGCAAGCTGTCAGGTACCAATCCTGATATGACCATAGATGTTGCCAGGACGTAAAACACAAAACAACCAAAAGCGAATTTAAAATGTAACGGGAGCCGTTTCTTTTATTATTTTGTTTGTTTGATGGATCATTTAAAATGAATAACAAAACACACCATGTTTTGCAGAGATCTCTCCCGAGCACATCGCGTGGCTGCGAAACTGGAAGCTGGTTCCCTGTACATCAACAACTACAATATATACCCGACCGTGGTGCCCTTTGGTGGTGTGAAGAAGTCTGGCCTTGGTCGGGAGAATGGCGCCGTGACGCTGGACTACTACACGCAGGTGAAATCCGTCTACGTGGAGGCCGGCGATGTGTGGTGCCCATATGATTAGGTGCTCGTCTGTTGTTGGGGGCATCCTCCCTGGTGCAGGGGGAATCCTCAACCCACCCCTCCCCACCTCTACCCCACGTATTATTAGGTGCTCACCTGTTGCAGGGGGCGTCCTCCACCCACCCCTCCCCCATGTATGATTAGGTGTTCACCTGTTGCAGGGGGCCTCCTCCATCCACCCCTC
Organism: Branchipolynoe longqiensis; assembly: GCA_030323885.1. Lineage (NCBI taxonomy): Eukaryota > Metazoa > Annelida > Polychaeta > Phyllodocida > Polynoidae > Branchipolynoe > Branchipolynoe longqiensis. The sequence goes on from CM059188.1 coordinate 34,388,735, forward strand.
CCCACCTCTCCCCCATGTATGATTAAGCGCTCGCCTGGTGCAGGGGGCGTCCTCCCCCCACCCCTCCAGGAGCTGTCACATTGAGAACTACAAAGGTTATTACATACTGGCTTTTCCAAAGAAGTTGATTTAAAAGAGATTGCCGATTGTGTGCATATTTTTTAAAGGTATTCTGTGTGGCTCACAAATGTGTTTAAACTATGGAATGTATATATCGTGTGTACGTCGTGAGCTGTGAAATGAAGGCGTGTTAATGTTGCCGTGAGATTCTACAGAGCGGAGCTCTTTCCCCATACTTTTGGTTCAGCTATTGACAACATTGAGAAGAAGTTGTGATGTTACCTAGTCACGAGCCATCGATGGAATGAATGTACGATCTTTTGCGGGTTATATTTTGCGGATGGGGGGGGGGGGGGTATATGACTTACATTTGCATATTTAAAAGCCAAATTACTCGTGAAATTCATTCTGCCCACATAGTTCCTGTTTAGTGAAGACAATTTCGTTGAAACATTCCTATTTAGCAATGCACAGACATGCAACACTAAGTCTAATCTGATAAGTTGATACATTGTAGAATCTGAATTAACCAAATTCAGTGTGCATTACCAACATGAATGGAATTGTAACCTTATTTTGATTATAATGTATTAGCTCGGATTAGTGCCTTTGTACACAGTGTATACAGTGCTAGCTATACTTGCCAGTACTTGAATTTCAATGTAATGTTCAAATACTGCGTTCACAATGCTTTTTGAAACGGTAAAGCAGATGCTTTATGCTCTATATAATTATCAGTTATGTAAATAATGAATTAACAATGCTTTAATGTACTAAGAAACAAGTGTGGTTAGCTTTTGGCCAGTATTCATCCTTATGTTAAATGATGAAATATAAATGATTGATGCCTTTTAATGAGTCGCATAAAATCCAGGGTACTACAAAAGACAGAAATCAAGTCTTTCAAATACAAATTTAGGTTCTTAATTTAATCAGGAATCATGTCTCATAAGAGGGCCCTGTACGGTTTATGAACTCAAGGTGGAACTTTTAAAACCATCTTGCGAAGATCTAGTAAATGCAAGTGTACACCCATGTGAACCTTTTTGAATAATGCATTAATAAAAACAAGTATTTGTATAAAGTATAACATTTGATAGATTTTTGGGAACATTGACAACCGATAACCGATGATAAAAATCAACGTGCTCTAGAGGCGTCATTAAATAAAGACAAACATTTAGATTTAGGAAACTTCTATATAATAGAGATATAGCTGTTTGTATATATATTCTGCAGCTGAAAGAATTAATATGACAACTGATATAATGAAAACGAAACCAGTTGTTTTTTCTGTATTAAGTTGACATGGTAATGTGCAATGAATGTTCCTTGTGGTGCATACAATAAGCGTATTAATACATGGTTATGCGCATGAATTTGCATTCATCTGGTATTTGTGATTGGCAAGGTCGGAGAATGAGTGCTCTAGCGCTATGGTAGGGCAAATAAAAGTATTTAGTCATTAACAAAAGTAATCGAATCTTGGGATATAAATGAATGATTTAAATTACATGTCAATAATTCATATGAATATTTTATATGTTAAGATATTACGTACAGGTAAATGGGAGTAGCATCACAGGTCCATGCAATTAGTATCACAACTAATGTAGTAATTCAGATACAAGAACACAGTGGAAACCTTTTCAAGATAAATTTTAATAAACAAAATGAAGGTAAATTATTTTTGTTGAGCATTATGTTGTGTTGCATGTGAATAAAAGAAATTCAGGGGGGAGAAGTGAGTCATGTGGGAAATAAAATCACCTTAGGGATAAACATCATAGAATAATACTGTCATGGGGTGATGAAACTGGGAAATATTCTGCCTAGTGTAGGAGTCGAACCCATACCTCTTGCATTCCGTGCTAGTGTGCTAACCATTATACCACCTATAAGCTCCCTTATTTCATCACCCTATTCACGCCTACCTGTCTATGTGGCTCCTTGCTTGAGAGAGGTCAGTGCAGACTACTAGTAGTACTAGTACTACACTTGTCCAAAGACCCTATAATACTAAGACGGCTCACTCCCTATCTCTCCCATGGTAATGTTAATTTCGCAGTGCCACCTTGTGGTGGGTTTGATCAGCCCGACTGCTGGTTGGTGTTTCACATGTAAACACATACAATTATATTATACATGAGACAGGTAAGTATGAATACACATCAATATGAACAAATACCCATCATCATCAGCATCATCATCAGCATTGCCATCATCACACATCTTTCACATTCATATATACATTTATACATATAATATAGCACCTGTTTAACCAAGAGAACAGCCAGTGCACCAAGTGGTGGGTTTGATCATTTTGATTACACAGTACAGGCTGAGTGAGCCGTCTTAGTATTATAGGGTCTTTGACTTGTCCCCCTGAAATTGTAAGTCTTGGACATGGTTTACTTCCATACATCATTTTAATGCTTACAATTACATGTATACAAGCAATGCAGTTACATATCTATACACAGGGTAAGTTTAACAACCATGCAGCGCATAGATTGTACAGGATCTAGCTCCTGGCAACTAGCACCATGGGGGGAATGAAAATGGGAAATTATTGTGCCTAGAGCAGGATTTGAACCCACACCTCTTGCACTCCCGGCTAATGTGCTAATCATTACACCACCTAGGCTCCCCGATGTCATCACTCTATCCAAGCTTAACAAAAACTACCTCAGAATATCCTGGACAAATATGGTGGGGAAAAGGGTGGGAAAAGCGAGGCATTGTTTTACTTTACATTACATTAT